>JAAAKQ030192891.1:0-12013 GCA_010016005.3 Zanna intricata
CGCTACAATTCATTCATCTCATCCCTCTGAAGATATACTTAATTGTGGTTCCGGAGGTTAAAAAAAAAAAAAAAAAGAAAAAAAAAAGAAGATCAATGTACCCCTTTATATAAAAAATAATGCGTTTCAAGCTATCTCCATAAAAAAAAAGAAAAAAAGAAGATCATGTACCCCTTTATATAAAAAATAATGCGTTTCAAGCTATCTCTATTCACACTATTTCATTCCTATCTCCACTCTTTAGGATGTCGCATAATTTCAATACTTGCTTTATAAATTAGCAAAATATCTGATACGAAATCGTTTGATCTTTCTAAAATTATCATACTTATAACCGATCTAAATCAATAATTTAAATTTTACAAAGCGTCATCAAATAATAATTTAACGTATAAAATAATATCGGCATACCATTCAAGTATATTAGACGGTAAAGGTTCAGCTACGACATAAGGAACAGGATCTTTTTTTAAACGAAGATAATCTTGTTTTAAACGTGACACAGCGCAGTTAGGTTTTCTATTTGACATTTTCTGTACAACAAACGCACTGAAACATATTAATTTTATTATACAAACAAACAACAATAATAACAATGTTTACAAAAAATGTAATCCAATAAAACACAATAAATATGTAAAATATATCAACACTCTAAAAAGTTAATTTTTGTTTAAAATAATTACTACTTTTTACCAATTGATAAACGTTGCACTCTAGTCTAATATCTGTATTATGTCAAGAGATGCAATCATCAATTTGTTTTATAAAAAAGTTAAAAACATTCTTACAAAATAGAAAATCTGATGTCATTTAATTCGTTAAGATCATGGATTTTAGTAGACAGTATATAGTCAAGGGAGAGTAAATTTTTAAAGTGAAATCTGGTCAATAATATCTCTCTCTAAATGATATATTTTAGTAAAGATATAAATTATTACACAATTTTTAAAATTATTATGGAAAAAAATTTATGTTGGTTTACTTAAGCGCTACAATTACACAAATATTTAACGTTTGTTCCTAAAAATGAAGAATTACTGAAGCAATCTTAATCATTTATTCTGTGATATTTTTAACACCGAGAATAATTGTAGACAAAAATAGGCAACTCCATTCCTGGACGAGTAGTATTTGTAAGTAGATTATAAGAGTGGAATTAGTGGGAGGGCGGAAAGGCATCCGGTTATTCCCATTTTTTAAAAAATTTTTTATTACAAAATCACCAATAAAGTACAGCGGTGTTTCTCAACTCGGGGTCACAAAATTAGCCAACAACTTTGCAAGTTAACGATAATGAAATCATTTTATGAGAAAAAGATAATTTATTATATGCATTTTAAGTAAATTACAAGAACAAATTTTCAAGAGATAAAAGAAGATTCCTATATGTAGTTTTAAGCACAACCATAGGTGAAAACTCGTAAGACGTACTGAAAAGGATTCAATATTCACTTTGATGAGCAAGCTAAGACATATCTAAATTTTCATATGCGTATTGCAATTTTAAAATTTTATCGGCAGACATTTCGATCAGCGATCGCAAATCTCAACAATGTGTTTACTAAATAGGATTCGGTGTACCAGTCTCTTTGAGAAATCATTTTTATCTTCTGGGAAATAACCCACCAAACGCATTTTAGTTCATGCAAATAGGTCTTCATGCTATCCAAACTATGGTGAATAACAATGTCTTCTTCGGCCAAATTTTTTTCAATATAATCGGAAGCGGGTGGAAACTTATCAAAATTTTTGCTTTGATGGGAAATAATTCGGATACCAAGCTTCTTAATGAAAGCACCAACTTTGCCTTCAATTAATAAATAATATGTTTTTATTATGTCCTTATAAATTCATAATAAAGTCGTTTAAATGCAAAAATACATCAGCTAGGTAAGCCAAGAGCAACTACTAATTATTCTGTAAAAACATAGAGAATGGTGTTTGTTTACTCTGGAAAAATATTAATTCATCTAGCAATTTTGATAATCAGGTTAACAATTTCCCTTGTGATAACCATCCGACTTCTGTATGGAAAAGAAGAAATTTTTTCTTTTTACCCATTTCACTGGATAGTTTAGCAAACAGCCTATTTCATAACTGTAGACTTTTAATAAAATTGACCATTTTTACAGTTTTACAAACAATTTGTACAGATTTTCTAATATATTTTTTGTGTCAAGAGCATGTTTGTGAAGGAAACAGGGCTTCCATTCCATCCTTGGTATAAGACAATCTTTTAATTTCTTCAGAAATCCATTGTTCATTCCTGTAATCTCGCCTTAGCACAATCGCTACATACTGAAATACATTTTGTCCAACCTGTGTTATAGTTTTCAGTAATTTCATAAAAAAAAGGAAGATGACAATTGCCATGTTGCATGACCAGGTACTGATTAGGAAAACAACATATTTTCTTTGATTGGTCTGCCCCTATCGCATTTATATCTACAAAATATAAGAACTAAGAAATGTTTCCTCGCATTTAATCAAAGTGGATACTAAAAAATTCACTTGAACTCGCTTGCTAAATTATCTGATAAAGAAAATCAGCAACCATATAATAGATTTGTACCGATACTGTGTTGTTTTCAATTATGAATTAATCTCAAATTTTTTTTGCTTCCTCCACTCCTATTGAAACACTATAAACTGTAGCAGGCAATATAAAGTTTTCCGCAATTGTATGGGGTTTGGACATCTTAGCTACTCTTAATACTATGAGATAAGATGCTTCAAGTGATCTTCCATCAGTATGCCTTCATTAACACATAGAAGCTTGTCGATTTCTCAAAATATATCATTTTCTTTCAAAAAAATTCCACATCTTTTTACGATCTGGATGTTTAGTTTCAAAGTGTTGAATTAAATTTGATGACTTTTCATACTTTCATCGCAGGACTTGCACGGCAAAAACACACTCTGGCTTTCCATCCAACAAAGTAAAACCATCACTGCACAATCTTGTCTTTTTTACCGATCTACTCGCTTCATTTTTTCACAAATTTAATCACTTTGCATACAAATCTAATTGAAATAAAGACAGTTACTATGGTTGACTGTAAAAAAAAAAAAAACAGAAACCTCAATTATTATTACTTGTAGATTGTCAGTTCTGCGATCTGTTATGTCTTTTATACGGTTAAGAGCACAACCAGTTCAAACATGAACAGGTTGTGCTCATATACATATATTATCAGGCTGTATCATATACATGATGCTTTCACAATGAATATTATGCAAACAAACTAAATTCCAAGGAGCATATCGGTTACTATGATGCAGTAGTTTCATTGGGTTGGAGTTGGGAGAGGGTTGCAGAGCTAGAGGCTGAAAATCACTAAGATAGCTTTACAATATTTGAATTGATAGTATTTAAAATAACCACAGAATTGAAAATGTACACAATGTATAATAATAGCCATCCATTTATGCTATAAATGGATTATGCTATTATGCATAATCCATTCATGCTATTATCTGCAATGAATTTGAAATTGTTTGCTTCTTTGCGCTATTATTGTTAAGTTGGTTGTTATTCATTCAAAGTAACAAGTTACTATATGTTTTGTATATTGCTGTTAATAACTTTCACTGTGCAAGACAGATGTTTGAAATTTGACTGAGAGTGAAGAAAGGTGTGTGCCTTCCTTCAGCAACAGGGAATTCTACCAGCTCCTGAGGGATAAAATTATCACGATATGAAGCTTTACTTTGGTGAAAATGTTAAGTTGGAGTTGCAAATTTAAGCAATTGCCAAAGTAAGGTTAATTTGCACATAGATAATTAGCTAAAAAAAACTATGCATACTGCTCATATCAACCTTGTGCTTCTACTACTGGTTTAAAGATCACACATCTTTTAGATGGAGTCTCCATCAATCGACATTGTGTAATAAAACAAGAAATTGGAACGATTACATGCGGTAAGTGTACAAACACACTAAGCAAGCAGCCCATTGTTAAAATCAGAGGGGCAGATAGGATCATCTAGACTGACGAGAGGTTGCCCACAGGGCTGGTCTAGTGGTTAAATAATCATTGCAAATCAGCTGAGTTCAAATACTAGGTAAAGGTAGTTATTTTTAAACAGATTTGAATACTAGATCATGGATACCAGCGTTTCTTGGTAGTTGGGTTTCAATTAAACCACTGTTGACAACTGTTTCTGAGCAAGGTTACTTTTTTGGAATTTGTCTCCCAAAATTTTTCACTTTTTTTTTGTTTTAATTCATTTAAATATTATACAATAAATTACCATGTAAAATTATGATAAAGAACCACAATTTAAAAAAAAAAAAAAAAAAAAATTTCAATCAATTTTTTTTTTTAAGTGTTTTTACAGCTCAATTTTAGTGTAGAATTACATTTTGAGTATGTTTATACAAATTTGTGAAGAAAAAAACTGAAAATTTTGGGGGACAAATTCCAAAAAATACCCCATACTTAAAAGCTAAAAAGGCATTCTGGCCTACAATTACATAGTAGCAATGACTAGTTTCAGTTGGGAAAAATTGGGTGCCCCATCCTGTTAATAAGTAAATAACCATTGAAGTTATGCAATTATAAAATTTCTTTAATTATGTAAATAACTGCTAAGATGTATTTCACTTTTATTTTATCTTTGCATGCACATAAACAGCGGGCGGCTCGCGTGTAGGCACTGTGCAGCACTCCTATTTCCACTTGATATTATCAATCAGTCCTTCTTTCATCATACTTGTAAAGCAAAAAAATCTCAACTGCCAACAATGCACATATGTATAGTGATGGCAGTCAACAGTTGATCAATTGTGATCCGTTATAAACTTTGGCCGCAAAATCCAGTGAAACATGTTATGCAATGAAAAACAACAAACCAAAGAAATTACATCACGTCCGCTTTGCGTAAACAGCGATTGTATTTATTTTTAATATACTTCATTTGCTGATGTCCACCAAAATTGGACATTCTAGAATTAAATAAAAGTTCTGAATAACCTGAGAACTATTTAAAAATGTTTACAGAATGGATGATTATAAAAATGTTAATTAAAAAGAAAGAGACTGAAATTTTAAAGAAATGTACAACTGTAATATATGTAACAGTAATTGGTATTACATTTTATAAATTAAATTTAATAGGTTTTACATAGAAAGTTAGAAACGGTAACTTAAAATATATGCAGGAAATTAAAACGTAATATATATAGTACAGAAACTATTTTTGTTTATATTTAATAATATAATGTTTGTTATAACCTCTAGTATCTTTGTAAATTTATTGAGTAAACCTGACTAAATAATACATAACAGAAAATTAACTTCAGCACATTAGTAAAGAAAAATTTGTTTAAGTATATTCAGAACACTGCTTACCCAAAAATGGTTTCAATACATAAAGATTTCAGATTTCATTAAAATTATAAATCGCTGTTAGATTAGAAAAAAACAATATTTATATTCAACCTCATGACCCCTATGAGATTAAGCATCTGGTAAATAAGTGATCTAAAATGAATTGGAATTAATTTAAACACATTCAATCATTTATAGACATCAGACCACTTAAATTATACCACTAAGGTATAATTTCTTTAATTATTGCTGACAAAATTAATTATTACCGTCATTATTTAATTAATATATTAATAATAGACTGAGTAGAAACCAATTACACTGTAAAATGTCATAACATGCTAATTTTTTTTCATTTTTTTAATAAATAGATTTTCCCAAACTTATTTTACCCTGTATACTTTTATGAGAATTGTAGCACACTACATAATATGAAACTTGCTTCATAATAGTTTACAAAATATGAAAACTGACTTTTAACTTTTCTTGAAAAGAATACAGAGTTAACAAACTTTCAGCATAGTTTTTAGGAAAAAATTGTTTACAGACATCAGCAGAAGGTATCTTGGGCAGAGAATACAACAAATAAGGAAGTACTATTCCAAATAAAGGAAAAGAGATCGCTGATCAAAAGAGATTGAAGATAAACAGTGAAGGGGAGGAGTATTATGATTGGTCATCTACTATGCCACTCAAGCTGGTTCACCACTCTTCTGGAGGGAAAACAGGAAGGACACAAAGGACGAGCAAGACAAAGACAAGAATTCATGGATGAAGTAAAGGCAGGAAGAACATATAAGGAAATCAAAAGGATGGCTCCAGAGAGGAAGGACTGAAGACGAAAAAAATTACTAGCTATAGCATTAGAGGAACTGCTTACAATTCTTTACGAGCTATCTTAACCACAAACAAACGGTTCAAATTTCATCTTTTGATATGAATACACATGTAAAAGTTGTAGAATGCAATGCCACAGGGAAGTGTTGTTGGTCCCTTAATTATTTTACTGTTTATTAATGACTTGCTTCAAAATCTTGAGCCATTCATTGGAAGCCTTTATGCAGACGATAAAACTGTATCTGAAGATAATTATTTAAAAGCAAGAGAAAGATAGGAGCTCAATAAGTTATTCTCTGGATGAATTGCAAACCATCTTAACTTAAAATTTTGATAAAACTATTGCACTGCAGTTCTCAGGTTGATGTAATATTGCTGATCCTGTGGATAGAATTCTTAATGATACAGATAGTATCTCTGGTCTACAAAGCAAAATTTCTGATGTTTTTGTAAGTTCTCTTAGGATGATCAGATTGATTTTGTTTGTAATAAAATCAAGCCATACTGTTGTGCTTTGAAGTGCCTTAATAGAATTCTAAGCTTGTCATCATTATTAAATATTTATTATGCCTACATATATTTTCATATGAAGTATAAAATCATCTCTTAAGGCTCCCTCAAAAAGTCAGAATGAGTTTTTAAAAAAAACAAAAATAGGCTGTCATATCATTACCTGGTGCTTGTGACTAAAAATTGAACAGATCTATAATTAAAAATTTAAATACGTTAACTTACTTATTCTTGTGTTTATATTTATGGATGTGCAATCTTTGGTAAAAAAAATTAAAAAAGCAGTCAGTTATTCTTAAAAAATAGTATCTACCTTTACCAAACCAAAGGAACTGTTTTCTTATAATTCAGCTTACAAGAAAGGATCTAATTATGCTTTTATTAACCTTTTTAATAAATTACAGAAATATCTATTAAATTTCTTCCCACCAATTCATTTAAAATATAGTTACAATATCTTCTCTTACAAAAACAATATTAACTTTCTCTAATGATGAATTTTTAAATAATAATATGAAAAAAAAAGAAGATTTATTTTCATCCCTTCAACATCTACATAAACATGTGCTCAAAATAGTAATTTAATTTTTCTAATTTGATTGCAACAAAAAATTTTTATGTTCAAATTAAAGATCAATTTATTAACGTATCAAGTATGGATAATGATAATCGGATCAAAAACATGGTGCAAAGGTTTAAATGAACACAACTTAGTACTAGATTATGATATAACACAACCGGTATGAATTACAATTCTTGTTATTTCAAACAAAATTTAATCAATATAAACAAAAAAAAAATTAAATATAAATAATATGAATTGAATATAATTTAATATGAATTACATATATATATTAAAGGATTTCAAATCAAGTCCTAACCTAACAATACAGTTTGGATTTCATAATAAAAACATGTAAATTTCATCACACCTTGAAAAGGCATCATAAAAACACAGAAAAAAATTCTATCAAAATATTTCAACTAGTGGTCAATCTAATGATACACAATAAGGAATAATACTAACCTAACTTAAATCTAACTTTACAAATAACGTTTTTATAATTTAAAAAATCAACAGAAATTAAAGGTTAACTTATAATAAATAGGAAAAATTAATGGTAGGTTTTAACGCTAATTATATGATTTATTTTATTATAATTTGATACTTCAGATAAGTTTTTAAAATGTTAAAATACAAGTTATTACTTTATGGTAGCTAAGATGTTATAATTTTCAAGGCTGTGGGTGAAACACAAAGAAAGCAATGTAATTAAATGAAAAGAAGTTAGTTAGCACATTAAAAGCAGAAGAAACTTACCTTAAAATCAAATCACTGACAAAAATGATCACTCATAACTAAAATACTATTTTAGAACTTCTATAAAATGGAATACGTCATTGTCCTAGCAGGACCAGACATTACAATTGTAAATATAATTTTTCAGTCTTAATTGTCTTTCTTAACAAACGATACCTACGGACAATGTACAAGTGAATACGTAATGGACCTTAGCACACTAGGATTCACATTAAATTTCTAACAATTAAACTTTCGCTTCTCCAAACCAATTTGACACACAGCAGTAGTCTTTCATCAGCTGATACAAACTTCAAAGTCAAATTTAATACTGAATGTTAGTAAAAAGGTATTCACTTTTTAAAATAATTTGAAAAAAAAAATCGTAGCAAACACTAGTTAAAAAAAATATATTAGCTGTAATTTTATACTAATTCTACGTAAGTCATATTTTATTTGGGAAACATAAAATTATTAGTTTCTATTCTGATTCTGGGTTTTTGAAATAATTCGTGCCCATGAGATTTGGAAATTTATGTATTACTAGAAAAATATTGTTCCAGCAAAATAATAATAGTAATTTTTGATTAAGTATCGCTAACGATTTGGCCATTCCATCGTTATAGATATAGTACAATATTATTTCCGTCTAGTGATGTATTTTAAAAGGATTTTTAAAATGATAATGGAAATCTAAGTCACAAGCAGTTTCAGAGTCTATGTATTGTTTTATCTACTTATTCCACAATATATTTTTATTTTTCAAATAATCTTTGATAAATTAAATAATTATTTAGCTATTCTATTTTCGTTATTTGCAGGTTGATTTATAATCATTATTGAAAATTTAATATCTTTGATGTTAACTTTTTCCCAATTGTTTTGAAAGGAAAGATCTAGTTTTCTTCTTTGTAGAGGTGAAACTTTTTTTACGCTTTAAATAAATATTTCGTAATTCATTAGGCTGCGTTAAAAGTAGAAATCTACGTATGTAGTTGACAAGGTCATCAGCTGTTTCGTTTTATCGCGTTAATGTTCCGTGTTATTCCTTATTTTTGGTATGATCGGTTTGGTGTATAAACCGCGTGTTTATACGTAAACATTTTTCTAATAATTACTTAATTTTTTATAAAAGTATTAAATTAAATTCAAGGTGAAGATAATTGGGTTTAGAAGAGCCTGGCTGTGGGCTCAACCTGCCCAAGGCTGGGACATGTCTCTGCGTTTAGCTTTGAGTCGACTAACACAAAATGGTCGTATATTATTCCGATTCTGCCGATCCCACCAAAATATTGTGGACGTCAAGAACCTCAAAATTTTACCCCAAGGCGTTCAAGTAAGGGCTGGTTCGACCCCGAGAAGTGTACCCAGTTCTGGTGTACAATCTCATTTTCAGAATTTTCGCAAGTTAATTGTAGATAACGTACTTAAAAGAGTTACAAACTCCTTGAATACTGAATTAAGACAGCGTACTACTAGGCAATTGCTTTATGGTAATTCTGCTCCATTCTTTGCATTAGTTGGAGTAAGTCTTGCTTCCGGAACTGGTATTTTGACGAAAGAAGATGAATTGGAAGGTGTCTGCTGGGAAATTCGAGTAAGTTAACTGTAGATTTTCATTTTTTTATATTAAGATTAAATTATTTTAAAATATGCTAGAATTATTACAGTCTGTCCGTTAGAGAATTTTCTGTTAGTAAATGTGTCTTGTTACAGATTTTACTCTTCATTGATGTTTTATTACAAGTTTCTTTTTGTGGCATTTTTTAAATTTACTTATTTTGATTTACTTTCTCACTATTTATAGTTTGCTAAAATTAAGAATTTCTGTATCAGTTATTTATTTTCTATTTTTTTCAAGTTTATCAATATTTTCATATAAAAACTTGTACAAATTTTTAATTGTACACATCCCTAAATTCCAATAATACAGTGGAATATTCAAACAAGATTTGCTGCCATGCCATACTGCCAATAAAGTTTAGAAGTTTTTGAAGAATGAAATATTAAAGTGCCCCTGCAGCCAGGCAACTTCCTAGACTTAAAAACCCAATTGAAAATCTTTGAGCAGTAGTCAAAAAATGACTCTGATATAAATTTTGCCATAAAAATTGACATCATGTGATTTCATGATGAAGAAATAAAAAAAAATATGGAATATACTTGTTGAACTGATGTCAAATTGTGTACAAGAAGTGACTAAGAATAAAGGATGACTTGTTTATTACTAGATATTTACATACTGTACTGGCAGTAAATACTGCCAGTACATAATAAGTAGTTTAGTACATAATTAATCTGAACACAGATGTGTTCAAATTAATTGTACTAAATGTAATTTGCATGATACTGCGCGCATGTGTGTGAGCGCGCACGCATTAATTTATTTAAATTTAACTTCTTGTAGTCCATATCCTTTGTTCATAAAATTTAGTTCTTTCTGTATGTAATTTACTTATCCTGGTGGCAAGTCTGATGTAGACCTTGGCCTCTTCAATAATTTGCTTTCAATCCTCTCTTCTCTGAACCATCGCTGTCCATTCCTCACTCCCATTGGAGGATCTCAAGTCTGCCAGCACTTCATCTGATTAATGCTGCTTTTGGTTTCCTCCTCTACTTGTATTTTATAACACTCCACACAATGTCTACCTTGCTAGTCTGTTACTTAGTATTCTTTCTACATGGAAGTTCCACAGATATTCCTTTGTATTTTCATACTGAAATATGTCACTAGAATTGTAATGATGAGGGAGACAAATTTTCAGCAAACTTATCAGCTATTTTAGGTCAGAAAAAGATATGTACTTCATAAATAACTTAACACTGATTTTATGAAACTTTTCGCTCAAATAAATTTTAGTCTGTGAAAAATGAAAGTATTGCTCATAACCAGATTCTCTTACTGTACTTAACGTGCGTTCTAGATTGTATTGGATCTATTTGAGGAATATCAAATGCCTTTGAATAATTTTAGCTCTCAATCTTATCAAAGATCATGTTGCAATTTTTTTTTTTTTTTTTAAGTAAGTTACATGATTGTAAATCCGTATTACTTTATTTTTGGGCTGTAGTTGATCCAGCACCTACGCGTAAAATAAGTTTTTCCAAAGTCCAGATATGTTTGGTCATTTCTCTTTTTTTTATAAATATGTTTAGCTCTCCAGTCCTTTTCTTACAGCAACCAATGTCTGAAATATTTTCTATAGAATGTCAAATATGGAATCCGCTTGTGGTAGGATGGAACCAGATTGCAGACATAAAAATTTGATTCCAAAATTGAGAACTGTTGAATAAAACACACATGTGCTATTATTATTGTTACTGTGCATGTTTTCACTGGTTGATTGAAAAAACTGAAAGAGACTGTATTTGTAATTTTTATGTGGAGATTAGTACTTGTAGATGCGGTGGATGGTCTTGTGCCGGCCTCTGTGGCATGAGTGGGATCATCTCGGCCTATCATCCGGAGTTCCCGGGTTCGAATCCAGGTCAGGAATGGCATTTTTCACACACTCTACAATTCATTCATCTCATCTTCTGAAGATATACCTTAACAATGGTTCCGGAGGTTGATGCAGTGGATGGAAATCTGTTATTTCATCAAGTGCAAGCTCTATTGGCATGATTTTGAGCAAAAATCTTTCCCTGTCTGACAATAAGATAAAAAAGTTTTCTATTCTTTTATGGCTAATAGAATTATTTATATGGAGTTAATTTTATGAACGTAGACGTTTGTAAATAATGCTTGTTTGGACTGCTCTTAATTAAGGCCTGCAAAGCCACTGTGGTGTTCGGCTATCGCATCTGATTCATTGTATGTTTGTGCAAGTAGTTTATTTTTGCACTGGGAATTATTTCAAGTTATCAAAAAATTATTGAGCTGACGCTTTGTCACTGACTGCAACTCCCAGAAATGAATAAAACCAATTTGAATTTCTGTGATTTTTATCAGCACAAACTTTATAAAACTAACTCTTCGCGCGAAGTGGCAAGATAATTGGACGGCCACAGTTGATAACAAGCTGCGGTG
>JAAAKQ030192902.1:0-13026 GCA_010016005.3 Zanna intricata
AAACGACTGGCACTAGATAGAGAATCTTGGAGAGCTGCATCAAACCAGTCAAATGACTGAAGACAAAAAAAAAAGAAAAAAAGTTACTTTATGTTGAAATACCAATACTCGGTTTGAAGACATACGAGTTCAGATAAGTTTATTTGTATATAGGTTTCTTGGAAATAAATATAATACAAACGTGTTTTACAATTATAAAAGACACCAGTTTAGTTTAATAACCTTCTCATCAAGATATGCAAGAAAGAATTACCGAGCAGTATATTGCCGTGAGTTAATTTTATTGAAATATTACACAGTTTGCATAAAAAATGCAGACTATTGGACCATTTACTCTCACGTACTCATTACATTACATTACTTACCCTGTCGTGACACACGTACTATTATACAATATTTTTCTAAATTCTAAAATACAGCCGAAACTATTTTTAGCTTATTTCATCGAAATACTTTTCTTACTGTTAATATATACGGTTATCGAGTAATTAATAATTTATGACCTTGTAAAAGTTTTATAATGAAAAATTAACACGGTGACAGATAAAGATATTGACAAGAATCTAACTCGACGTGAAAACTACACAACCCGCCCGAAAAGTTTCAATATATATATCTATATTGCAATTAAAGTGAATGTAGCCACTACTTTATAGAGAAAAGAATAAATTGATCATTTTTATGTTTCTTTTTGCAGTTCTGAGGGTAATATTTATAACTAATACATGAAATGGTGTTTTGAAAAAAAATTAAAACTAACAAGTTTAATTTAAACGTAAAAGCATAACTTTCAGTAACTTGTCAACGAACCCGTTAATAATGTCTGAGTATCATGTTAACCGTGGCGAAATATAAACCAGAATTTATCAATAAAAGTTGCACTTACTGGTTTTTAAATCAAACGTTCATTATCTTGATTTAATATTCAACCTCTAAGAGTAACTATTTTTTCAAGGAGATCTGGCAAGAGAATAAATGTAGCATACCTTTTTACAACTACTATTATAGTAATATTATCATTACATTATATATAATTTAACAAAATGAACAGTGCTAAATATTAACAAATCAATTCCTCATTAATATAGTGTTAATCGCATGATTCGCGCCAGAATTTAAAAAAAAATTGTTTTTACTCTCTTTATCTTTTTTAGCCTTCGGAACTACCGTAAGGTATTACTTCAGAGGATGAATGAGGATGATGTATATGAAGGCGAATGAAGTGTATTTTGTACAATCTCAGGTCGACCACTCCTGAGAAGTGTGGTTAATTGAAAAAATTGTTTTTACTAGTTCATTAGTATTTCACGTGTTGTCATACCTCGCCTTAATCGTAAAGTTGTCAATGTTCTTTAAAAATCCAAGTAATAGTAGAATAATACAGAGCCTACCAATTTGAATATACATTCAACCTAAAGATAAATAAAACTTTAGACGTGCTTAGCGTATTTAAGTCTCAAATTTAAGTTTTTAGAAAGCATCTTCAATCGGTACTTTCATTCAGTTAAATTCTGCTGAAATTGTTTCATTTAAATGAACCTGTTTTATACAAAATTTAATGTAAAGAAGACTCTTTTAACGACCTTATTTAACTAGAAGACAGACGTAAATGCAGAAACATTAATTAAAATAAGGTTAACAGCAGTGATGTTAATGACACTGAATATTTTAATCTTTAACTTTTTTTTTTTTTAATTTTAAACTTGCTGAAAAATTTATTAATTCATTCCTGGCGAATAATATGTTACTATTTACTAATTATTGTAAATAAGAATACACTAAAGCTGCTGCTTTAGTCTTAAATTTTATCCACTGCTGTATCAATAATTATTTTAGATGTTTTTGTTTAAGGGAATTTATCTTAAAAAAAAAAAAAAAAAAAAACCTTACAAAAAATTCTGTAATTAGTTGGCGAAAAACGAATAAGAAAACTTATTTATCAACACAGACCAATTATAACTTAAGGCGAAAAAATTTAACAAAATGTTGAAACTGCCAACTGTAAACATAAAAAAAAAAAAAAAAAAATAGAAATAAGTTGAAATAAAAAAATTGTTTAATTTTGTAGGTTCATAGAAACAAGTCTTTTCGGACGTTCTATAAAACCACCGAATTTATTCCAATATTATTTTTTTACAGCTATCATCCCTGAGTATTGTAGTATATTTACATTTTCAGTTCTTGAAGATGATTCTGAGAACAATAAAAAGAACCGAACAGGTAAAAAAAATCAGCAGCCGAATAAGAATAATTTTTTACTTAAATTTAGCTACCGGACTAAACTTAATTAACTTAAAATTAAACTACATTTTTGGAGAAAAAAAAAAACGAGGAATGCGAAGAAGTTTAGTATGAAAAAAAAAAAAAAAAAAAAAAAAAATATATATATACTAAAAACGGTCTGGTATAAATCTCTAGAATCCCACAATGAATTTTTGTATAAAAGTGGTATGAACCTACATGTAAGCTACCTTGGATAATGAATTCTTTCACGTTCATACGCGTACAATATATACAATTAACTATACGCTAGAAATAAATTTTTAAATTAAATAATTTAAAACATTAATATAAAAACAATACTGACAAATGTCATTACTTAAGTCTATAAGTAATTTGAAGGATCGATTATACTCAATTTAAAACATAAATTATTTGAAGTATAAATAAAACTGAAACCGAACTAAGTAAAAGCAAAACTCGATGAAAGAATAATAATTCTTTTTTTTTCCCTACTTCCTCAGCTGTAACGGTAAATAAATAATTACATGCTACTTGATCACATCAGGAAGTGGTATATGTGCTGCTCCATGGATAAAAAACGGAACAACACTGGCACTTGACTGGACGGTCAAGGGAATTCATGGCAATTCCTTGGTCTTAGCACAGTCATAAAGCTCATAATTAATTTATACACTATATATATATATATATATATATATAAAATAAATTAGGTACCTTAAGTCCTTATTAATACATAAAAATGATAAAACATATATTAAGATACCACATGCTAAACATATATTAAAGGATGTTACTACAGATTAAAAAAAAAATCTGATGTGGACACTAAAGGACTTGTGCGAAAATTTGAAAATTATATGATTCTAAATTATATTTTCAATTAATATTAAATAATCCGATGTTTCACCACATCTATTACTCGTACATATACATATATGGAATAATGCCTATTAAATTACATATAAATATTTTTAACAATGCAAATTTAAATTTTATTTCACTAATAACTTCTGATTTTTGTATGTTTTTTTTTATTGTAATTACTGAATAATTATTTATAGAAAAATTTTTTTTACAATAAAGGTTAATAATTATTAATAAATGAAAATATTTAAATTAAAAAAAAAAAAAAAAAAAAAGTTAAAAAAGTAGAAAAAGGGAGATGAAGTCTGATTCGAACCGATGTACACGATGACACACGGGAAGACTTCCAGTGTAATATTCAAATATTTAATTAATTAAAATTTTATTTGGTTATAACTGGAACCAATGTAAACAAGTAAACTTATGATAAATCGTTGAAAAGATCTCAATGAGACCTTAAAATTAAAATTTTTTGGGTTATTGGTCTTTTTAGAATACCTTTGGTTCAGTCGATACCAATCAAAAGAGGAAGTGCACACAACTAGATGTTACAACAGTCCTGAATCCAAAATTTCAACATCCTACGCTAATCGTTTTTGAGTTATGCGAGATACATATGTACGTAGTCAAAATGGATTCAGGAATGGTCAAAACGGATATTTCTGTTGAAACTGAAAATCTAAATTTTTTGCGATCACAATACTTTTCCTTTACTTTCGTAAAAGGCACTAATAAAGATGTTAAAACACTAATAAAGATTAAGGCACTAATAAAGATTAAAAAAAAAAAAAAAACCATTGATTCTTTATAAAAAAGTAACAGAGTAAAAACAATAATTCAGTATCACTTTATCAGTAAGATAAGATTCAGTTATATTCAGATTAAATACCGGGAAACCTTACCGATACAGACTACTTTTAAATAAAATGGATACAAAATAATAATAAAAATATTGAAGTACAAAAAATACATATATATTTAAGAAACAATTAGCATTAGATACTATTTTACTGAATAATCGTGTTGTAATCTGCAGTTAAGCACCAAAAATCTAGCTAGTACAAATATCACGTGATTTATGCATAAAATATAGATAGCTTCTACAATATACCTTTGTAACGCTATAATGCATTATTTAAATTATATATATATATATATATATATTATTAGGTAAATCTGCTGTACATCTAATACATTCTTATTTTCTATTAGAAATATGGTATCGCTATCTGTACATTTAATCTTTTCATTTTTCTTAAAAATACGTCTTTATTCTTTTTTAATTCTTGTTCCACGTAATAGCTTTTATTTAAATTAACTGCCTAAGAGAAATAATATCATCATACATAGAGTTAACATTAAGCGTTTTTTATTTTTATGAAAAATTACTTAAAATTAAGAGCAACTAATAATTAAGAAAATAATAAAATCAGTTGAATAAATTAAAAAAAAAAAAAAAAAAAAAAAATGTATTAAGTAAACCAATCTATCATTGAACAAAAGTTGTTATAAAATACATATGCTGTATTTTTTCCAGTAACATTTTGAGGGATGAAAAATTGGGCAATAAAAAAAAAAAAAAAACAGAAAATCATTTCTGAAAGAAAAACACTTAAATTTAAAAAAAAATATGGTCCAACGCACATTGTTCAAATTATCATTATATTACCATTCGTTGTCATAATATTACAATCAAGCCTTGAAACGGTAAATTAATTCAAATCAGATTCATAACTTTTTATAAAGAAACATACCCAAGTAAGGGGAAAAAAAAAAAAACTTTTACATAGTAAATAATGTTTAATATTTTTATTAAAGCTTTAATAAGTTGCAACCGTCTGCTGGTAACAGAATACTTGCGACAATGACAAAAGTACAGTATTCGTGATCGCGTTACATCCTAGATTCTCCAGGCCCAGAATATTCTATTAATCACCACCAAATGACGGCCCGGAATCAGAACCTAAAAACAGACCCTGTTAATTTAATCACTTTCTAACTTATTTTTCCAATAAAATATTAACGAGTATAAAAAAAAACAAAACGGAGAAGCCAATTTATAAAAGTCAATTAGACAATTAATAACAAAAATTGTTTTTGAGTTACTACAATGAACACCAATCAGACTGTGAAGCCGGCGATAAGGATGTTTCAAGATTGTCGCATAAATGTAGAAATCGCTTTATAAATGACCAAGATAGTATATGTAAATAGTTTAAGATGACACTTAAATTTATATTCGTAAATACACGGACACAAAAAAAAAAAAAACGGGAATTTTTTAAATGCATCGTGGCAGCCATATATAGCCACGCTTTATGACAACCCACTCAGTCATCGTGAAGCAGTGGAACGGTCATCATCGTGTTTTTGCCATAAAAATGTTTTACGACGATAGTTTGTAAGGTAGACGGAGGGAGTTCTGACACCATTACTATTTCCATCAAAACACGCAATAATAACTGAAGAGACTGAATCGGTTCTGTATAAGAGACAGACGGGACGACCAAGAATTGCTCGTACTCCAAACAATATTGAGGCTACAGTTGTAAAAATCCCACGGCGTTCAATTTCTAAACAAACAGCAGCAATTTCTTGTTTAGTCTTGGGACTGTCCCAAGAGAGTGTTCGCCGAATCCTTCATTTCGACTTAAAATTTCATCCTTACAAGTAACAGATTGTGCAAGAACCGTGTGAAGGATAACGATCACCAGTTCCGCTTTGATTTCTGTCAAAAAATTGTGGCAACATTAACAGGGAAAAAGAAATTCCTTGTGGAATTTCAAGGAATTTCTGACAAAATGTGGATATCACACGAGGCACATTTCCAACTCACAGGCTACGTGAACAAGCAGAACCTATCGTTAGTGCCTGACGGATTTGAATACTACATATGGATACCGGTATTCTTTGGTTGAGTTTCAATTAACCATACATCTCAGGAAGGGTCGACCTGAAAATGTACAAGACTACACTACTTCACTCAGATTCATACACATCATCCTTATTCATCCTTTGAAGTAATACCTTGGGATGGTTCCAGGGACTAAACAGAAAAAAAAGAGAGGCGACATTGCCTGGCCCTCAAAATCACCAGATCTGTTAGTTTGTGATTTTTTTCTTGTGTGGATACCTAAAGGGTGCGATTCATAAGAGTAGACCAGAAGTACTGGATGAATTGAAACAAGCAATTCCAGAAAAATTCGTGGCATTCCACCTGCGATGTTGCAGCAAGCAATGGGGAACCTCACTGGGAGATTGGAAGAGGGCATACTTAGGGAAGGACACCACCTACTTGACATAATTTTCGAAACTAATATTAGATATTTTGATATTTTATATATATATATATATAATTGTAATAATTAGGTTTCTGTCAATTTTTGTTTTGGCAATTTACAAAAGTTCCTATCTTTTTGTGTCACCTATATTATTAAAGACACTAAATATACTTGTTAGGTCTCGTGACCAATGCTATGTGTGTGGAAGTGTGTAGCCCAGAAGATTTGCTTCTTTACTCCAGTATTTGCTTCTTTACATTAGGAACGTAAAGGTTTGCAGCCCAAACAGTAAGACGTTAATAACGGCTTCTCAATTAAGTAATACAAGTACTTTGGGCTCTAATTAACAACACACGGGCCAAGCAATCCAGAAATGCAAAGAAAAAAAAACAAAAAAAAAAACGGCTTCAGATTCAAAACGCTACACTATGTACTGTGTATCAGCTTAAGTACACTAGTGAATTGAATCAGAGAGGTTTTGGTAGACCCAAAGAAACATGTACATCATTTAATTATGCCTTAGAAGAAATAAAAATGTTGATAAAAACCTGCAACAAAAAAGACAGCAAGAACTGTAAACATATAAAAAATACTTAAGAAAACAGGGAATGAAGGAATTAATTTTTTCCACAAAAATGGATAAGTCAATTCATCAATGACAGGTCTTATTTTCTTTAATATAATTATTTTATTTGGACAATGTAAGATTACTTCCAACGGAACTAAAGTAACAAACTTTGTTGCTAAGTTTCTTAGTACATCATTCTCTATATAAATAAATAGCGTTCTCTCTTTTCGTACGATGTCGTGATTCTAATAATAATATATTTCCGGCGTGGCAATCCCCTCCCGATTTCCCCTTCATAAAGGTATTTGTGGCCAGGTAGACCAGATCAAGGTCACTTTTACCCCCTTCCTCAACACCAGTGACGTCATTAATGTATATATTTAAAATTCTTCAAAGCAATCTAATTAAACATAAAATTCTGAATAAATCAAATGAAATGAAAATTTCATTAACATTTTATTTCAATACCTACAGTTAATTATGATGAATTAAAAACAACACCGATCGAGTAACTTTGTTAAAAGCCGTTAAAAACAATTTTGTAAATAATAAAGAAATCGATAACATCAAAAAACAATTATACATAAAAGACGTCTCAGTTATTTATCAATAAAAAAGAAAATTACATAATAATCATTCGATTTAGTTTTATATGCTTTTATTAAAGAACATTTTATCTCTAAAAGTTAAACTAGTCGAATTTTACTATCCCCGATGAGCTTGAAGGTTAATAATTCATCTCATAATAGCGGTAAAAATAAAGTATTTTTATTTACTATTAACCTCTGTAGTTTTATTTTCGAACTAAAATATTTTTTTCATAAAATTTCAATAATATTACAAAAAAAAAAAACAACACATTTTTACTACTTTTTAACCTAACTAATATTACGCAAAATATTCTTTAAAAAAAAATATTCTTCCTGTTTAGTTATTTATTGTTCTATTTCGATGAGGCCCTATTCGTTTAGATAACCTTTTTAAAGAAAGAATCATATAAAAATAATTATTACTACCGAGACAAAAAAATATTTGAAAAAATTAAATATCTTCGTTACAGAAAAAAAGTACTCTTTTTTTCTACTTCCAGAACTACCGTAAGGTATTACTTCAGAGGATGAATGAATGCGAATGAAGTATACTCTTGTATAATCTCAGGTCGTCCACTCCTGAGAAGTGTGGTAAATTGAAACCCCAACCACCAAAGAACACCGGTATCCTCAATCTAGTATTCAAATCCGTACAAAAGTAACTACAACCTTTACTAGGATTTGAACCTTAGAACTCTCGACTTCAAAATCAGCTAATTTGCCATGTCGCGTTAACCACTAGACCAGCCCGGTGGGCTACAGAAAGTAAAGTACTGTAAAGACATGGAATAAGAGGCTCGACTGATAAATTTTGCACACTAGCGTGCTACACGAAGACAAAAAGGGACTAACGAGTTGAGCGTGGCAGCACTTGGCAGCTAAAATCCCCCCTATACAAATCTGCGATAATGCATTGAAATCCGTTTACTGGTTTAGTTTCAGTAGCAGTTTAAATGAATGGAGTATGGCCAATATGTCCGTACTCGACTCCAAACAGCGTGCAGTGATCGAATTTTCAACAGCAGAAAATGTGAATCTTACGAATATTTTTCATCGCTTAAAAGCGGTTTACAGTAGTGAAACTGTTGAAAGCAGTCTTATACTCGTCTAATATATTACAAAACTGCAACAAGGACAAAGCACTGCACTGCAACAAAGCTCAGAACAGGCGTCGTTAAATTTTATGCCTATATTATCATATACTGATCTTATTTGTTTGAAATATTTAATCGAACTTTAATTTCCTTTTTTTGAGTGTCGGATACGCAGCGGGGTAATCCGAGCGATGTCTTCCCCTGCGGAAGACATGGGCTGACGATGGTTTCAGCCCAGATAGGGAGAGTAATATTTTAACGCTATCGAGGTTTAAATACTGTTGTGCTAGTTATTATTCTGTAGTCGGGTTCTAAACACAGCCATCCGGCGATCCACGTGGATGTAACAAGGCAATTTGCCCCTTCTCATAAACAAGGAACGCAACGTAGCTTCCTAACGAATCCCCCGCATACTTTTCAACCAAGGGCAAGATAACCGTACACTATACAATATTATTATTATTGTCATCCGTATCAGAATATCATAAGAATCAATCGAGTAAATGTTTATTTTATAATGATAACGGATAGAAGGTTTTTTTCCCATTAAAACATTAGTTTGCAACATGCAAATACTATGTTTTCATATATATATTATAGTAAAATTAATATTAAAAAAACATATTTAGTTTTTAATAATATTAGATAACAATAAACAAATTGTATTGATTATTTTAATTCATTGTACACACATTCGAAAAAAAAACAGAGGATAAAAAAGAGCAAAGCAAAGGCTTAAATACCCCGAAGAATAATATTTTTACTCAAATGAAATAGTTATGATAATAAATGCTTAAGCTATTTTGCACATTCCAAATTACACAACGAAAAAAAAGAAAAGTTACAAAAAAGAGCACGAGATGTAATTTAATTCGTAAAAACAAAACGGCTAGTAAATATTACGCGCTTTTTATATGAAAAAAAAATTCTTTGACAGTTAGCACCTGCTGTACAGGAAACGGTCATTTCCTGCAACATCTCAATATAAATAAACATATTTACGTACATACATATGTTTTATTATTTTTAAATATTATGGGAAAGTTTCTTGTCGCGTGTCGTGTAATTGTACCGCATGACATTATTACAACACATGGCCTTTGACGTTTTTTTCCTTTTTTTTCTTTTGAACACTAATCAAAAAGTTGTATAAAATAATATTAACAGTAACATATATAATAAATAGGTGATAAAGATGCTAAGGGAGGCGCACTTCCATTTCGTATACTTAACGCTATACAAAAGCCGGAACCAAGATAAAAGCCTAAAGATAAATAATAATATATGTTAAAAGTTACATTAATTACAATCAGTATCTCTTTTAACAGTTAAATAAATACAAAATTAACATTTATTTAAAACAGGCAATTAATTTATATAATTAATTTCAGGCAATTTAAAAGATAATATCAGAGAACATGTAACATAAGAATTAAATTTAACTTTTTTTTCAGTATTACAACTACACAGCGATATGAGGACGTGTACGTTAAAAAATAACGCAGCCGAACTTTTTGTTTTATTTTTATAATACTGAACGTTAAAGGAGTAATTCATATCAGATAAAAACTGGAGAAAGTTCTATTCTATTATAAACACTAATCCAATAGAGTGTGTAACAATTTTACAAAAAAAAATAACTAAAATAAAATTACTACATTTTAGATCCTTTTACTAGATTTTTTCGTTCCTTTTTCGGGTCGGGAATATCTTACTGCAACCTTCTCGAATTATAGGAGAATGTGATAATGCAGCCTCTTCAGTCGTGTAAGATGTACGATTTCTCGCCGATATTATCTTTCACTTAAACAGAATACACAACAATTCTCTCAATACATGAGTTAATCATAAAATTAAAAAAACCTGCTTCTAACATACATTTTTCATGTTTGATAACATACAGTGTAAAAATAATCACTCGCCTATTAATCAACCCATTGCGATGAACAGTAAAGAACTGGTACATTAAATTAAAAAATTTTGTTAAAAAAAAATTTACTTTGCAAAACTAACAATGTTGAATATAAAATAATGTTAGAAAGAAATCTGGATCAAAAAATATTTACGAAAATCAAATTTCCGGCACATTTTTGTGTTTTTTGTTGTTGTTGAAAGAGAGAGGGAGAGAGAGTGAGTGTGATAGGGGGTGGGAATAGAGAGGGAGAGAGATAAAGTGTGTGTGTATGTATACATACATACAACACAACACACAGACACACACATATATATATATATATATATATCAAAAAGATGAACGTGAATACCACACGTTTTTTAATTTAATCGTTTTATAACTAATAGTAAAAAAAGGCTCAAAAAAATATGTACAAAAAATCGTATTACACAGTTATATTCTACACACGTACTCGCATCATTACTAAAAACACTCAACGGTATATTAGTAACGAATTGTAATTACTATAATTAAATGAAAGGTGGCTGACAACGTAATAATAAAAAAATTATCACTGCGGAACAAACTGAAACCACAATTCGTTAAGGGCACGATTAACTCGAAAATCAGTATAATTTGAGACGTATATCCTTTTAGGTTTAATGATGTCAGATTCATCAGATTTTTTTTTAATTTCCTATTAAAAATAATCAATCATTACACGGCAAATACAAGATTTTGGATACCTTACGACGAGTAACATCAAAACTTTTTATATGAATTTTTTTTCTCCATCGTTTTAAGCATAAATTTGGAACTACTGATCTACATAATTTTAAAAGATTTAATTTTTTTATTGCAATTAAATTTTTTTTTTTTTTTTTTTTTAATGAATGACAAATGATCTGTACATGTTCTTAAATACAAAGAATGATTTATTCATAAAAATAAATAAAAACGTTTACAAAAATATGTCCAGATTTCTTCTCTAAATTTAAAAAATCTTAATTCTAAATTTCTTAAAATTTTAAAACCATTTATAAGTACTATCCAGTAACCGAATTTAAAAAAAAAATTTTCAACAACTAATCTTAAGGATTGAAAACAGAATGATTCCTCGCGTATTCAAATATTTAAAAAAAGTCGAAGATCTATCTACGCAAATATTATTACATCAGATGTCAGTTTCCTCTATTAAGAAACATAATACATACATGTTTCTAATTAATAACAGATGATTTCAATTATACTTCTTAAATTCTTTGTTGCCATACTGATTTGGCTCTAAATTCAGAATAACAAGAACTCTAAAAATAATTTTGCGATGATCCACGACGCAAAGATATAACACTTGATGTAATGAGGAGAACATCCAACACGTTGGGCATGATCCTACGCGAATACGAGAAACTGGCAATCGTATTATTATTTCAAGAGTCCCAATGAACTTTAGTATTTGGGTTGGAAAGTCTTTTACCTCCTCGCTTCTCAATTCGGGTTATTACCACCTATTCCTTACTTAAATAATTTTATTGATGAAACAATTTTCAACAGATATTGAGCAGAAAACAGATCTGGAGAGATATTTAACAGAAACATACCGATTTCGTAAACAAGAGCAGAGGGCAGATGAGAGGTTTTCTTGCAAGCTTCACAGTAAATTCAAACGTTAATGCATAGGTTACAACGTGACTATGTTGTATTCTTCATAAACTACTTATTCGTTTTACTTGCCGGTAAGATCAATAATGATTTTCTGCCCAAGGTTCCTCCACGTTTCTTGAAGGAATGAGTGTTTGCCATTACGGATGAATAATTTCACATAAGGTGAAAAGTTACTAATGCATCGGTTGAAAGATGGAAGTGATAAAAAGACAATCGGCATTAATTGTTTGCCTGATTTTATCGCAATTGTTTGCAATTTTGTGAGATCACATAAAAAAATTTACATACCAAGACGTTCTGATTATTAAAAAAACGCTACGTTATCTGAAAGATTGTGAAACCATTCTTAATCAGCTGGAGATTATAAAAAGTGTTTGAAATTCTGAGATCAAGCGTATGTTCACGTTAGAAATTCCTAAAATGGTGGTATTTTGAAACATTTGTTATAAATATTCAAATTAGTTTCTTCTTTTAAAAATGAAATTTTATTGTAAATTTAAAAAACCAATTAATTTGAAACATGGGTTGGCGACTATCAATCATCATGCGACATCAAACTACGATAAAACTAACAGATACATAAGATTAGCTTAAAAGACCAACTTGCTATCACACTATCTTCCGCTACCTTGAATATGAGAAAAACTTGATACCTTGCGTACCAACTACCTACCAATATCAACAATTTATTAGTAGATATAAAAAAGATGAATTAGGAAATCAGTTTCGCTTTTAAAATTAAAAAAAAACCGACAGACAGGTTATTTTTACAATTTTAAACGTTAGTGAAATACGAAAGTATTGTGATTCATTACAAATGCTGAAT
>JAAAKQ030192902.1:13126-29618 GCA_010016005.3 Zanna intricata
CCGACAGACAGGTTATTTTTACAATTTTAAACGTTAGTGAAATACGAAAGTATTGTGATTCATTACAAATGCTGAATTGAGAAAACGCCATTGATGTCACAGTTGATGAGAGAGACTGATGAAAGGAAAAACACAGAAGCGTGGAGTGAATGCGGTCTCGCGTTGAAACGTACACAGGGCGAATTCAATATTCATTAGGATCAAAATTATAGAACAAATAATTTTTAATGAAGTGTTCCAATCACGTTAAAAAACCCTTTACTAAATCTTTATTTTAATGAAAAAATACTGAATTTCAAGCAACGTCATTTAAAAAAATATTAATGGAAGAAACTTAAACACAATATTTTTTTTTTTTTTAAACTGAACTATTTTTTATTTTGAAATTTGAATGTTTATTTACCAACGATTACACAATTCCTAATTGCAATTGTATGAGAAGAAATTAAGTTTCATTCTGTTCACAGTAAAATTATAAAGATTTAGTTGAAAATAAAATCAAATAGAAAATCATCTCAAAATCTGGAAATTTTTTTCACTAGGATGTGGATTCAAACATGTATGACGTATTTTATTCAAATATTTTAACCCGTTCTTGATATATGTAAACATAAATTTCTACGGATAGACACAAAAATACAGGTATACGAAAAACAAAGGCTTTCTGGACGTATGTTTAAGTGGGAACGTCTTTACCTAATTTATACGAAAGAAATCCATTCCGAAAACTTTTCTTATTCTTATATTTGTCATTTCAGTACATTCTCCATAAGGTGTATTAATAATATATATAATTATATATTTTTATACACAAACATTATTTTGATAATTATTATTATTATAATATAATTATTATAGTATATTATTATTATAATATATATAGAAAAAATACTAACGCCTTTCATTTAGTTTTGTTCAAGATGAAATACAACTGAGGCAACGGGGATATTATATATCATTGAAAGCAGCGATTCGCAAGAATCGCTGCTAGAAGTTACAATTGTAGAATGGATAATAACATTAAAACGCGAATATCACCTTCTCCCAGGTGTAGAACAGAATAGAAATATATATAAAAAGCACATATGATAATTTTTCCCTTATCGTAAAATGTTACACTTTCACCTGATTTAAATAAATAATCCAATAAAAACGTACACCTAAATTTCAACGTAAAAGGCATAAAGCAGA
Organism: Zanna intricata; assembly: GCA_010016005.3. Classification (NCBI taxonomy): domain Eukaryota; kingdom Metazoa; phylum Arthropoda; class Insecta; order Hemiptera; family Fulgoridae; genus Zanna; species Zanna intricata. The sequence continues at coordinate 14,318 of JAAAKQ030192902.1, forward strand.
TATAGCATTAGGACTACAAAGATACTGTATGTTTTGTTAAAGTATGCAATAATTGAATCCTGGCCTATTACAAGTTAAAGGATTTTTATTATACATGCAATAGAAGAAAAAAACATTTCTATCTCATATTGATAAAGAATACAACAAACAAAAAAAGAAGAAAAAACGGATAGAGTTTAGCGAAATAAGCAGCAATCTCTATAAATAAATCACGATATTATAATGTAGTGCACAACTTTATAACGTAATAATTATTTTAGTTTGTATTACCAACGAAGTGGGAGTTTAATGTATCTAGAAAAGCTGTATGTTCTGGTACTTGTATAATAACAACAGCATCCCATTTCAACAGCCGTAGCAAGTATATAAAATAATCCAAGAAAAACATACAGATAAATCTTTTAAGAATAAAAAAGTTATGCTGGTACTGTAAGGCACACGAATTAAAATAAAAATACCACATGAAGTATCAAGGACTTCGATATCAAGTTTAATAACAATAAAACTATTGCAAACAGACTGCGACTAACATTTACATTCTAAGAAAAAAAACTCATTTTTAACAGAGGTAAGAAAAAGTTACAATACGTCGGTGCTAAGCTCTGCGTGCTTGAAAAATAAATCTATAAATTACTATTTTTAAAGCGTACAACGTATTAGTATTTAACGCGTATAATAAGCAGCGAGTATTACGGACAATTTAATTATGTTGGAATAATATAACTAATTGATAATTGTTTTTAAATCGAAGTTTGGAAATAAATAATATTTTAGTTAACAGATGTTATAAATCGATCACGATTTCAAACGATGGTTCTCTGATTTGAGTACTCATTCATTATAAGTCTACACAATTTACGTCCATTATTCACAGAAAAAACATAACAATCGGTAAAATTGGAAAAAAAGGAAAAATTGTTTATCTTTTTTATTTTTATTTGCTTACAAAAAGGAAAACGCTTACTGAATATGGAACAAGAGAAAATTTGATTAAAATCATAACAGAATGACTTTGCAGGACAATTACTGAAAAAATATTGAACACCGAAAATGTTAATGTATCAAAACATTAACATATTTGTGTGTTTCAAACGGTGCGTAATCTTCATTAGAAAATACATGGTAACTAAGCTGCGTAAAGAGAGACTTGTAACATCAAAATATGACGTCTGCTTTTCACTGGCAAAAAAAAAAAAAAAAAAAGAAAAACTATTAAATGTCTTAGCTAGATCTATCATCGAAAGTTTTGGCTCGGAAATTCGGTCTATTATTATTGTAGAAATATCTTATTAATGCGTGAATAAATGATACAACATGCCTAATGCAATCTCAGAGTTCCCAGTACAGTAAATATTAATGTAAATAATGAAACAAAGCATAAAATAAATAAATAAAAATGCATTAAAATAAACAACAACAAATAAATAAAACCAATATAAATAATAAATAAAAAAAATATAAACAAAAACATAATCATTACCTGTGTGTGTTTTATACACACACACACACACACACAAACATCGTTTAGTGGCCTTCAAACAACCGACAATTTTAGGTCATTATAACCAAGTCACTATAACCGATGTTTAGGTGGCTTAGTGGTGCTACTTATATGCCATTTACACTGGTATTGCAATACAGTAAAATAATAAATCATTTATTTCCGTAATATTATATATATATATATATATACACACACACACACACACAATAATAAAAACAAGTACGTTATAGTAAAAGAAGGTAGAGAAAAATTGTAAAAATCACTTTTTCTGCAAAAAGTCGGTTGTTTTGTTTTATTTCAAATATTTTGTGCAATAATACAATTTTTTAAGTTTCTCTTCTAAATCAAAACAAACACTCTGTTTCTTTATTAGCAATTTGTGTAAAACTGAGAAACCAGCAAACGGTTTTCTTTGCCGCTAAAACTAATGGCTGATTTGGCGGGTTGATGTCTACATCGTTAACTTCGTTGTCATTACCTTCGTCCTAGCCTATGTCTGTTACTAACTGAAGCACTATATCATCATCATCATCATCTGTTACAGTTTCATGGGTTTATAAATCTTTGCCAACCTCTTGATAATTGTCAAACAATGCATTTGACAACGATTGGTTTTACAGATTATTCCTTGCCCCATTCCGCTAGATTTATTTCCGCATGCGACGTCAATGATTTCGCCAGTTTGTGATACAAATCCTGCATGTCGAAAGAAATTTTTTCAAATCAGCGGAGAAACCTCATTCCGTGAATTTTAGAACAAAATTATAGCATTCAGAATAGTTATTTTTGTTTCCTTTTTTGATCTAAATCTAGTATAATTTGTAAAATTAGGTGTTTCTGTAGTGGACTTTTACCGACTTGATCACGCCTTGATCTAAGGGCTGTAAGACTTTTTTCGGTAATAAGAACACTAACTTTATACACAAAAAATTTTCAACATGTCGATGTGCCGGGAAGTTGTTAATGAGCAGCAATAGTTGTCATTTTGAATTTTTAACTCACGGTCTCATCTTCGTACCCAAGACGGAAAGCTATCACTTGTCATTCAAGCTTTCTTGTTATTACTTTCGTAAATAAAAGGAAGCGATTTCAAATTTTTAAAATTTCGGGGTTTAGCACTTTTCCCTATAACCAGAAGTTTTTTTTTTCAGTTCAAGTCATATTTGTAGCAATTAGTATTGTTTAGTCTCTCTTTTGATTATTTTCCACCCGAACACGTTACGCTTTTAAACCAAAGGGTTCTTTCTGGCGTCAGCTAAAAAAAAGACCAGATTTATCAGCACTGTAGATTTTTTCGTCCGAATAGAGCTCTTTTACGTTTCTATAAATTTTTCTGACACACCGGTTGGAGCTGCTGGGGGCTCGCCGCTTATTCTCCCAGACACAATATCGTGGCGCAGACGGAAGCGTTGAATCCAAGCTAAGTTATTTTACATGGTTTAATGAATTTTTCAGAAAAATTGTTCTCCTTACCAAAATTTTTCTTTATTTTTTTCAGGGTTCTTCCACATCACCGATTTTATCGAATCACCCACGCTTAATTTTTGGGCAACGTCCTTATTAGTTTCACCATTCTCTAAAGGCCAGATAATGGGCTCCTTTTCCACTATCGTGAATGTTTTTCACGAAGTCATATTTAAATAATTATTAAATGAATTACACAGGGTATTTAAAAAAAAAAAAAATACTATACCCGCACAATATGATACGCTCAAATCAAAAGACTAATAACAATCGAATGTGGCTGCTTCAGTTTACAATAAATAATCCGGTACAGGAAGAATATGAGAAAAACAAGCACTATAGTACATAAGTAAGTAAAAAGGAAAAGGAGATTCATTTAACCATCAAAATATTTCTGTAGTTACAATGTAGATAATGATGACTCACTTCCGTCCGTCATTATAAGTGATAAAATGTTGGATTGCAGTAGAAATAGTAAGTCATAATAACCGATGTAATTAATAATATACATACTGTATTTATGTAGCAAAACAAACCAACCAGAGACAAGTTTTTGATCACTAAATTCCCGATGCAACTATAAATAATACTGTGTGCGCGTGTGTGTGTGTGCGCGCGCATATATATATATATATATATATGTATTATATGTATGTAAATACTGGTATATAAAATAATACTCTACGTATTTAACTACATATATTTATCTGAGTATGCGAGCGCGTCGCGCACACATACATATCAACTCTAAAGATTAAATACAATTAAAATATTATACATAACTCTTTAGATAAATTCAAAAATATAATATTGTTTAAATACAGCCTAAATTCTAAATTCGGATATGCAGGTCCAAGGTGATATTTTTGAGTTAATAAATTCTTTTTTTAGTCGTACATTTGAATTTTGTTTTTGTATTTGTACGTATAATTACTTTATTACTTTGTACATATATATGAAGTTTATTTGTTAATTATCGAAATATGGAGCGGGTTTATATTTATATTTTTATGAACGGTTTTTCAAAAAATTCTCATTTTAATAAATTACACATCAAATTTCTCAATTATTATAGTAATAACTCCCTTTATGATACGTCACTTTTCAATCCATGTAATTTCGTTAAAACGATATAAAAACATATTTTATTTAGTAATAATAAATGTTTAATAATAATAAACAACTCTACAACGAATAAAAAAAATTTGAACTCATTAGGAAAAATTAAAATCTATATTTATCAATTAAAATGCGTCTCGGCTTTTCATCCGGAGGTCCCGGGTTCGAATCCCGGTCAGGCAAGGCATTTTTCACACACGCTACAATTCGTTCATCTCATCCTCTTAAAGATATAACCTAACGGTGGTTCCGGAGGTAACAAAAAAAAAAATGCAGTTTAAAGAAGTTTTGTGTATTTTCCGAAATTTCTTTAGGCCTATTTGCAAAAGAAAATAAATAATTTTTTTAAATTATCGCCTAAACAGTATAAAAAATCATAATAAAACGAGTAAAGAATGTTTCCAATTGTTCCCCAACATTTGTACTTCTTCAATACGGTACCTATCTTTGTTACTTTGGCACGCTATCCAATTACGGCGAGTAAGAAAGATATTTAAATAATTTTAAACGAATTTCTTTCCTTTTCTATCATAGATTCCTCCCTTTCTTTTTACTGTTCATTATTCTAAAAAAAAAAAGAAATATTCAGGTTTCGTACGAACGCTTGGGACAGGAAAAGTGAAATGTAATAAAATTAAAGGAAAACAACTATACAATTACTACACATTTTATTATGGGATTGTTTCATGAAAGAAACGGCATGGAAAATTTTATACATACGAAGTTAAGTAAAAATATGCTTTAATGTGTTTTCGTGAACAATTTTAATGAACAGTTTCTTGTAGTTAAAATTATTTCATAGTAAAATAATAAAAATGATAAACTTTGCTTTGATATTCAGTTTTCTTAGTTTATTTTTCTAAAAATTTACACAAGTATTTAAAATTAAAACACATAAAAAAAAAAAATTAAGAGATTTTTCTAAGACAAATAATTTTTTATTTTCAATAAAACTTGTAAAATTTTATATTTATATAAAATATCATTAAAAATTACTGCTAACGCAAAAATATTTATAAAAAATATCATAAAAATTTAAATGATATTTTTTCATAAGCTTTAATAATAACCTTTTATGAATAATATTAAAAAAAAAATGAAAATACAGACTCGTACAAACAAAAAATTATCTTTGCATCTTAAACCTAAATACCCGCGGGGTAGATTGTGAATAACTACAACAATTATTCAATTATATTGAAAAAATCTTTATAGTGGTTCACCATCAAACATGGTAAACAAATATGTAAATAAAACAAAAACTGAATGTTTTAGTAAATAAAAGAAGAATAAACATTAAGAAAAAAAATCACCTTTTAATTTCATAGCAAATCTTCAAAACAAAGTTACGTGGCAATAATGGAAAGGTCTATCAAATTATCAGCTACAAAATAAATATGACAACTCTACAAAGCAATCACTTTAGCTATCAAGAAAATACTTCGAGAAAATTTTGTTGATTTATAAATTTACATTTTCAATAAAAAAATTAAAGCAATAACAAATTTTAATTTTTTTGTAAGACCATGAGTTTGGAAGTCTAATCGCAGGAAAAAAGTGGTTAGTGGGTAAACAAAAAATAACATTCGGATACATTTTTTATCAACTCTTCAGAATTAAAGTTTACATAGCATTTTCTGTTGCCAAAACGAAAATCATATGTTTATTTCTTTAAAAGATAAACTAATATTAAACTTTATAGTAAAATCAGGATTCTGCTTGTATGTATGTACGTAACCATGCTCGTTTAAAATTAAGGAATGTGTGGTATGATCTGGACGGATGATTCGTTCACAATTTCGAGTTTTGAGAATGGATGAATTTGGAGCGTAGATTTATCCTAGATAATTCCATTATTGATTAGGAATAAAATCTTGAAAATCTGATGTGTTCATCACGTGACTTCCTTGTACACCTATCACATCCTTGTAAATTACATATACACATTTTTTGCTGTACTACATTTTAACTTATTTCATTTAAAAATGATAAATATAAAGAGGAAGAAAATATTAAAACCAAATAAAGAATAAAAAAGATTAAGAGAAGATGAAAATATAAAAAGGAAGAAAACGTTAAGATCAAAAAAGGAGTAAAAAAATTAAGAGAGGATGAAGAATATAAAGAGAGGGAAAATTTGTACTAGAGAATGTGTACTAGATAATCCAAATTAATATCAGAAGAATTATATCAAACCTAGGAGAGATTAAATGATCGATAACAAAAAACAAACGAAATGATGATAAACTTCGACTTTGAAGAATATTATCCAACAACATCAAAAGAGGTAAAAGATAAGAATTTTCCGCAATTTATTAAAGATCAGGCATGTATGCCTTAAAGAAATACCTAACAGTGTTCCCGCAGATAAAAAAAACAAGATGTTAAACTAGAAACCCAAAAATAATACGATTATAAATTACAATTTTCAATTAGTATTATATAATCATGTTTCAACAAAAACATATAAGTAATAATGCTTATTAAATTACAGAGATGATATTTTTCAAAGTACATAAAATTTTATTTTACAAATAACTTTTGGTTTTCTTTATTGTTATTATTGAATTATTATTTACTGTAGAAATTTATTTACAATCATGGGTTAGTAATTATTAATAAATCAATATGTTTAAATTAAAAAAAAAGTGTCAAAATGAATTCAGGGATGGTCAAAATAGATATTTCCGTTGAAATCTGAAAATCGAATTTTTTTCGCGATCACAATACTTCCTTTACTTCGTACAAGGAAGTAAAAATTAAATCAGTAAGCATATATAATACGTTACGTAATCATTTGTAAAAGCTGAGTAAAATATATTCTGAAAGATTGCTACATGGTTCCTGCGGAGGAAAAGGGTTACTTTTATTATCGTATTTCATTAATAAAAGTACAGTAAACTGTTTCGAAATATCAACGATTTAAGAAAAAATTTTACTGCTCCAATTTTTTTTGTAGCTAGCGCTATCTACATAGTGTAAACATAAATCAACATTATGACAGTAAATTATAACCTTCAAGTTAAAGTTCCATACAAAATTATAAAAGCTCATTGCATCAATTTGTGTTTATTATCAAGATAAGCCATTTTCTCGAATTGAATTTTTCTGCTTTCACGAAGTTACGCGTGAACGACAAAATATGGTAAAACATAAAGAATGAAACTATTTTAATCAGTAATAAAAGATTACAGTATTGATTATACTGCTGCCTTCATTTAAATTTACCAGAAGCCCTTATCTTCTTGAAGAAAAATATATTTGGCATCATCTGAACGGTAAGGAAGCAATTTACAAAAGAAATAAAATAAACAATTAATCTGACAAACTAAATCATCTCATATTTGTAACCTTCTATCCATCTTAATTTACACGTTCATTATAGAAAAATATTTTAACTATTGAAAATCACGTAAAACAACTTTCCTTAAAAATGTTCGGTTACTGAGGATGTGTTATTACTGAGGATGCATACGTAATTTAAAAGAAAAAACTTTAATAAAAAGATTTTAGGGGATAAGAATTAAACCAAATAAAATAACCATTTCCGTATGAAATTTCGAATTTTGATTTGAGTATTTTTTTCAACTACAAACTAAAGACACCATCGGGTAATTTTGGTTAATTTTTTTTTTTAATACATTATCATATAATAAAAACTGATATTATGTTTTGTTTTATTAAGAAAACTTGAGTAATGTAAATTAACTAACCATAAATTGTAATGAAAAAAAAAACGTACTGGTATCCAGGTAAAAAAAAAAATTTAAGTAAATAACAGTTTCTTTCCTGAATAACACGTTGAATTCATAATTACACTATAATATGAAACAGAATACGAATAAAACTTCATATATTAATAATAACTTCTCAACAAAATCGTTAAGTAAAAATACTGACACTTCATTGTAATCAATTAGCTAATACAATAGTATAATGCATAATCTAACAAGACTAGACAGTATTTACCAAGCTGTGCAACCAAATTAGCCGTGAAAGAACGTGCGTAGTTTAGTGCACACAACATAAAAACACACTACACTTATTACGTTGTAAAATGAAAACAGCAGATTTTGCAGTATGTGTCCGTCTGTCTGGCTGCAGTCTAGACTAGGCCAGACCTACAGTAGATCTCCCTCCTGCATAACGATTAGAGTGCCAGACAAAAAGGCGAAGTGCATTCAGTTAGACGACGTTAAGTTTATAACCAAGGCAAATTCTAAATAAGGCGAAACCAAATTTCCTCAACACGCAGCCTTACTAGCATAATTAAAAAAATAAGTTAAAATTTTAATTAATCAGCCGCCACACAAAACTTACGGAAAAATAATCCAATTAAATACATCCATAAATTAAACGAATTGAATATAACAAGCAATCGCAACACATGTTCACGTCATAAAAGAATGTGGAAACAGTTCTTAAAGAACGACGCATCTTGAATTAACCATTAATAAACTGCGCATTTGGCATCTAAAACACGCTCCTAAAAGAAGCCAATTTTAAAAAGGAAGATATAGTACACAGTAAAGCACATGTTAACGTGTGAAGTCAGTTACCCGAACACATAAAAACTAAAAATAAATACACTAAATAACTCTAGTACACGTGCTAACATATAAAACTCATCCTTGTCAACATAAATGACTAAACTCATACGCCCAAAAAGTAATGCAATTTTATGAAAATAAATCAGCACTAATAATTTATGAAAAATCACATAATTTAATTTGCTGTTTTAGTAGTTAAAAATTTCTAAGATACCCATGAAAAAACCAATTTAATTTGTATAAAATGAATTGAAATTCCGTTTGAATATTACTCAGAATGATTATTTCCTTACAACTGAATTTGGTACAAAACCAAAACAAATTACCTCATTAACTCATTTTAGTTTATAGTCAAGAGTATTAGTCGGCAGCAGAAAAAAAACGGCGAACAAATCTCCCAGGATTAAGGTATCTTAACAGAATCAAAATTTTAGTTATATTTAAAATATTAATGATGACTCTGCTCAAACGGAAAACCCTCACTACAGAATAAGAATATCTTTATCCAGGATAAAGGCAGAACATTACCGATGAACGATTTTGCGTTACCAGCTCACATGTAAATAAAAAAATTGTCTTTCCTCCAGATACTACAAAGAACCTGAGAATAAAAGATTCAAGTGTTCCTAACAAAACTCTAGTTACATCTTAGAATTGTTTAATTGCCAACTGAATCAGCCACATAGATAAAAAATATAATTCGATCTCCGACACGAAAATAAACAACGTATACAAAGTATCTATCAGCATTACAAGAACATTGTATTTAACGACTAAAAACTAGTAAGAAAAGAAGAAAGAAGATGACGACGAAAACGAAGAAAAGAAGAACCACGCCACGACGAGGTTCCTGCAGACAGAGCCCAGCAGAGAACCTGCAGGAAGGGCAACCATACGGAAGAAGACGCCAAACTTCTCGCCTACTACCCATTTTCCTACACATACTTACGATTTACTTCAGCTAGGCACATGTGAACCCTCCGCAAAAGCATTGCTTCCGCCAAATACTAGGGCCCCGAAAGGCGTATTCCTGCTAGCCCGAAAGGCGCTAGCACCGAAAGGACTTCAGTGGACGGACTGAAGGGGAATCACGCCGAGAACACCGGACTATTGCACGCCCTGCCTCCCGAATTCAGTCTCAGTCTTCCTACAAACGCCCAAACGAACGAAACGCAAATACCAAATCCGTCCATAAACCAAAACTGTAATCTAAAACTGCCAGTTAAAAACAATGACCCGCCCGATGCAAGAAAGACACAGCAGCAAGGGACCAGGCTCTGCGAATTGTATGGAGGAAATGCAAACTTCCGCCACCCTTGCGTTCCGTTCCGTAAAAACTAGTGGACCCAGGAATATATTTCGCTATTGCCAGAACATTTAACACAATTTAAACATCACCAAACTTACTACTATGATTATACAATCATAAAAAAAGGTATAAATAAATAACCTAAAACTTCCTTTTACTAAATCTAATGTCGTTGTGTATATATATATATATATATAGAGAGAGAGAGATATTCTATATCAATTGTCATTATATACATTGATCATTGTCTATGTCAGTATCGAGTTCCTTAGACAGGTATTATGTGATTAAATTATTAAATATTGTGAAACTAATTATATAATGTAAATACTCCCAAGACAAATAAGAAATTGTGAAATTTTGAGCTAAATTGGTTAAGTAGTTGTTGCGTCATTAGAACACACACACAAAACGATGGTTGTCTTTCATTTATATAGAAAATGAACTTAGAATATTTTTTTAAGCGTAAGAAAAAGCCAGAAAAAATCTTTTTATAATTTTTATACCCATATTTCATATTTCAATTCATATTCAAATTTTTATAATTATATCATATTTGTAAGAGATTTTAATTTTAAAATAGTATATTCGTTCACTAAATATAAAAATAAATATTGTAGTTTACTTCGTAAGTAAACGGTGTCTGACAGATCAGTTGATAATTCAGCTGGTTACTTCCACACCTAAGACAATCCTAAAATATTCCTGAGGGTTTCGTTTAAGAATGTTTGATCGCATATTCAAGTGGTTATTATTTTTTGAATCGTACAATTGAGCTCGTCATGTAACATCGTTGCAAAATAATTTGGCTAATATACTCCGATTCCAAATGGTCTAAGGAAAGATAGAGGATGGTCTAAGAAACTAAATGGAGAGAGGCAAAAACATGCATTTGTATGTATTTCTTAGTCTCGTTTTCAAGTCCCTGAAAGTCGACCATTTCCTTTTTGTGTTAACATTTTCCTTACCATTTATATCTTCTTCTCATAATATATGCCGGCTGAAGTTAGATCTACTAATTCGTACACAGTAATTCGAGAAAACAATATGACTTTAGAACTAGAGCCTTTAAACATGCAATAAAATATAGAGATATTTCATTTTCGAACAATTATTATTATTATAAGTCGTTTAATTTATTCATTCAGTACAAAACGTAATAGAAAAAGGTTACAGTTTACAAAAACAATTTTAAAAATGATGAACATGTTTAAACCGTCCAATACAAGGATAGGTTTACATATATTGACACCTTAAACATAACAATAGCAATCAAGTGACCTCCATTGTTAGGACAGTACATTAGCTAGTAAAGAGTGATAGGAGAGGTCATCTAACGTGTCCTACAACCTATTAACACCATTGTCTAGGTCAGTGCTTAAACCGTCCTAGACGTATATATACATATACACACATGCAAAACACTAAATTAAAGGGGGACAGAAGAATACAACCATTCCTCTTTAAATTAAAATAAAATTAAATAATACTAAATCCAAATATAATTACGTCAGTAATGCTTAGTGCAATAATATATATAAAACGTGTGTGTTTTAATAATAAAAAATAAAAATTAATAATAAAATATCCATTGGAGCTACAAAAAATACAACCCCAGAAAACTAAAAATTCTTTCACAACCATAAGCTAAACTGAACATTTCAAAACAATGAGAAATAAACCAATCACATTAGTCAGGAGGAATTGTTTAATAACTTAAGGTTAAATATTCATACTTTTAATGCGGAAATCCTTTCCCGTCTAAGGCTAAATCAGATTTCACAGCTTCACAAACGTCTTCTTACGATTTTTAGACAAATTCATTCACTTACAATTTGATAGCAAGTCACGCGAATAAAAATAATTAAGTAAATGAGAGGATAAGAGATAATTACATAACATTAAATAAATTAATGCATTATCATTCATACTGCGCAACAGTATACAATAATAACGTGTAAAACGTTTTACATATTTATTTTTGGCCATTTAATTAATGACATCTGAGCACTAGAGGGCTGGTCACTTCGACTTTTTACAGTTATTCATTTAAAAGTGGTTATGAAAAGTAATTAGTTGCAATATATATTTGCCGAGTATTATATATATATTAATTATTTAATTTTCTTTCTGCATCAAAACCTCGTACATGGACTAGGGAGGATTGGGTTTACCGGATAGCATTTCTTGTCTACTTGCATCTTTTTCTCCAGGCAGGTCCAAAGAAGATTCCTCCCCACCAAACCATGTAAATACCAGGGATATTTACATGAGATGTAGAAATCTTGCGAGATCTTACATCTCTGTCATCAATCCAAAGGTAAACTTGTCAAAACACATAGAAGATACTAAAAAGGATGAAGTGTAAGGAAAAGGAGTGGACAGTATGGCAGTAATGATCCAATTGCAGAGGGACTACGAAACGAGTGAACAAATCTACTCAATAGTGCTTCAAAGGCTTCTCTAGGCGGTGGGGATCCATCTTGTTCACAATCTCTAGAAAGATTTACGGTACATTTACCTCAAATAAGAACAGCATACTAAATAAACAACGATTCTACATCGATCAACTCAAATATATTCTGCAATAAATAGCACTATTCTATTATCGGAATATGTACTGGTATAAATGGAATCTTTACTCAACACTCAAAAACCCTGAACACGCTTTTGAAAATCCGAATCAAGTAGTTTAATCCGTTTTTTTTGTAAATATTCATCTAATGAACGTAATTTATGTCAAAGAAGATACATCAAATTCGATAAGTAGTACAGTTCCACTTTAGTTCTTGTATTTGAGAGTATTACAATAAAAAAATAATTTAAAAAATAAGCAAAAACCTTAATTTTCTCACACCTAATCGTACAGATTGAAAATTCACCTCATCTAGTATAACATAGTGTTTTATACTTATTTTTTACTTTACTTATTTTCTTAATAAATAATAAATAAAATGAGCTTTTTAAATAAGACGCGACGAAATTTGTTACACTTAATAAATACTAATGGCTTATAATCTACCATGTGATAAAAGCTAAAAACATTTTTATCCTAAAAACGCCTCAATTAAATAAAAACAGGAAACTATTACAAGCTGATAAGTTAAACGTCATCATTTTAACCGATCTAGGTCGTAAGTTAAAAAATTTATAAAATTTCTGTAACTTTTTTCCAAAATATTTTCAGTAGTACGTTTTTTTAGTACCATAAAACACATGAACGAGTAAATTTTTCATAGTCCATCTTTAAAATAATAAAAATAAATCTTCTTTTAATAGTTAAAGTACTCGTCAAATTTAAGAAATATCCTCAGGTTACAAATCAACTGACCCCCAACAAATACACAACAAAACATACAAAGTTTTGTAATAGATATTTCATTCAATATTTTATTTTTGCATTCAGCGAAAGTAAAAAATGTCGAGAATCAATTGAAAAATCACTTTTAATGTACAGCTAATTCACTTTGTTATATAATATTTTGAATGTAACTGGATCAATAAAAATTTCAATTTAAAATGGTTTAAAATGTAACTTTAATGTTATATTTATTATTCTGCGGTATGTATAATACCGTAAAATAGTTTACATCAATAATGTATTTAGAATAATCCATTATTCATTTTGTATAATAACTATGAAGAGAATTTAGAACTTATATGTAAAAAAATTCGGGCAATAAGCAGTAGGATAAAGAAGAAACTAAATAAATTCAAAAAAGAATGTGCTGCATGCGCATGAGCTGTGTATCTATGTATCATTCATACATACGAATTCGCGCGCATCACACACACACACACACACACTCAGAGAGAGAGAGAGAGAGAGAGAGAGAGGGAGGGGGGGGGATGAAAAGGGGCGAGAGAATGGGAGCAGTAGTATAAGAATAAAAATAAAAAAAGAAAACATTATTTTCGTTTATCATCTTGTTAAAGATTGATAATACATTTTAATTTCGCTGAGAAGATTCATAAATATTATGAATCATATAATGAATGAATGAATGAATGAATGGTAGGTATATTTTCGCTAAACTTCAACAAAAGTAGAACGCTTTACAATGAAATTGCTACATTACATTGTCACTGATACTAGTATAAAAGTAGGCTTTATTTTAAAATAAAAGTGAATTATTTTCACGAAGTATGCAAGAGCAGACGTAATGTTAATAACGACCGGTTTCTTTTGGAACCTATTCAAACCGGTTGTGTAACATCGATATGAATAAGCATAAATATGTCTACTAGAAAATGTAATTTATAGACATATATATTTTTTCAAGTTTAGCGAGTTTATAAAAATAAATACTAGTTAATTACGCGTGACTTTTAAATAAATATAACGTAAGGGAAGGTATATTTAAAATTACATGAAACTACAAGTTAACATCGATATAGTTAAAACGAACATTTTTTTAAATATTCATGGCGATTATAATTTATTATAATTATAAAGTAAAACTAATTATTTACAAAATTATATTTCAGAAATAGCTTTTAAATACTATATTTGTTCTTTTTTATTGTTTCCTCAATTTTTATACTTCAATAGCTCTATCTAATTTTTTTTAAAAACTCCATTTCATACGAACGTTATATACTAAATTCAAAAATGATGAAAAAATATCTCTTACTTTAAATACAGTCAATCGTCAACTATAAACAGATTGACTGATGTTTATAATGTAATACATGCTGCACTGTCGCAACAGAAGTATCGGCGGAACTTAAATTAGTTTCATTAATACGTTAGTTACTGAATTTTTAACTCGTCAAGCTTCATATTATGGTAATTTTTAGATTCTAGCTACAAATACGTCGAAATAAAGCTATCAGTCGATGGACAACCATGATTTAATACTATTAGCACATTTATTATGATCACGCACAAATAAAAAAGACGTCATTATACGTAATCTTTTTTACCGATTTTTTCGAAGAAAAGGCATTACTTTCCGTCGCTGGGTGGGATGAGAGGTAAAATTGAATTTTCTTTACATTTGAAGTATGAGGAATAGGAAACTACAATTCCCTTAAAATGTACTTTCCTTTTATAGATATATATGTTACGGTAAAACCCCGAATACCGGTAAATCTTAAGTTTTACCGGTAAATTCTCTAACATTTACCAAGTAACTTGGTAAAAGTCCGAAAAATCTTGAAAACACATTTAATTCGGACTTTTACCAAATCGTTTTGGTCATTGTTAATATTTACCGTAGATTATTAGTAAAAGTTGACAATTCTGTAACAAAATCACTTCTAAATACAAAAGAGCATGAATTTAAAAATGCTTTTCTCAATTTCAGGATTTCAGTTCAAAAATTGCATTAAAATTAATCATTTTCAAACATG
>JAAAKQ030192914.1:0-12012 GCA_010016005.3 Zanna intricata
TCTTGCTCTTGCTCTTGCTTTGCTCATCACTACGCTTCACGGATAATGAAAAATAAACTATCTGATAGAGATAGTGAGAAGTATGTACAAAAGCAAAAAATAGCTATGAAAATCGGGAAGGACGTGACTAGGAGAGAGAGAATCAGGGAGTGCAACAAGTATCATTCACACTTATTAATATTTATATGGATCTCACTCGACAATTAAAAACGCTTGGATATTGATGTGAGAAATCGCGATTACTTTGAATGCAATATATACATTGACGATCAAATAATTATTAGGAATCAGAAAGCGGATTAGCAGTTTTTATGCAGAGATGATTGTAATATGAAAATAAATCAGACAAAAAAGACAGAAATTGTGGTTTTATAGGGGAAAAAGCCGGTAAAAACAAAAATGGTTTTGTGAGATGAAGTGTTGGAACAGGTGTCACATTTTACATAACTGGACTGTTAAAAGTAAAGACTCAATCAAGTAATGATGTGAGTGTATAGTCTAATTTTAGAGTTAGATATAGGAAGATTTTTTGTATGAAACCTTCGGTGTTAGAAGTGGACGTGGGGATTGCGCTTCCACAAATACATTAATTTGATAATTGGGGGTTGTAAGTTATGATAGGTGGTCCTGGTTGGAAGAAGCCATAGGAAGGCGATAGTAAATTGTATAAATACACTGATGAAAATGTCTGCCGAGGCGTTTGCATCGATAGCATCAAGACAGAGACCAAACTGATTACTGTGTTGTGTTGTAAGTTTAGAGGATCTAAAAGACGACTCAGATAAAGCCCATTAGGGCTAGGAATCCAACATAGGGATTTGAACGGAAAAGGTAGTAACCGGTTTTGTCACAAGGCGGGTTCTTTTCTTATTGGGGTCAGGATGTGAAAAAATTTACGAGGAAGACGTAACATTTTTGGGTCAGCTAAATTTCAATCAGTTCGTGGATACACCAGCAGAACAATTAGATAGAAAGCCAGAAATGACAATTTTCTCAGGCTGAAAGCAAATTATTCTTTTGTTTTTTTGGGTTTTTAAACTTATTTTAGAACTTAGGTTTTTAAAACAAAATTACTGCAACAAGTTAAAATCCCAGAAATGAAGTCTTTAAGACTCGTAAAATGATATAGTTTTAGAAACCGAATCGGAAGCCAGAATATTCAAGAAGAGCTATGAAGGAAAAAGTGGTAGTAGAAAAATTATCCAAAGTAGTAAGCATCCAAAGTAGTAAGTATCTAAAGTAGGTCCATAGTAGTAAGTATCCAAAGACGAATGTGGAATGAAGGTCTGAGTACAATATTTTACTATATGTTTTAAAATATTGACCGATCGATAGATACCGGCTACTAGGAAGATCACAAAAACGATCACAATTTTTCGTTTAAACTGGAACAGTCCAGCTTAACTTAAAATCCTCAAAGAGTTAGGATTAAAGCCTAATCCTTGAGGAAAGAAGAAGAATTTGGGTGGTCTGAGTACAATATTTTACTAAATGTTCTAAAATATCGACCGATCGCTAGATACCGGTCTAGGAAGATAAAAAAAACGATGGCTTTAAATTGGAACAATCCAGCTTAACTTAAATCCTCAAAGGGTTAGGATTAAAGACTAATCCTTGAGGAAAAAAGAATAATTTGGGTTATTTTTATCCTCAATGTATAGGTATATTTTATTTTTCCACAATATTATTTCTGGAAATGATAAAATCTAATACGATAATATATTCATATTTTTTCCCGAAAAAAAAATCAGTCAAGTAAAAGTAACTATAAAGAAAATGTTTAACAATTTAAACTCTACAGATAATTAAATTTAATATCACGGTCTAATATTTTTAGTTTTAATAAATTAATAAAAATCAATACATAACTTGAAACATAGAAAATAAATTATTTCTATTTATATAAAGTATTTTCTACAAAGTAGAAAATAATAATTAGTAATTTAGTGACTCATAAGAATGGTGTTCATTTTAAATCTTGTTTACTAATATAATACACAAAAGAAGTCTAATATATAAGAAGATACGAATCTTGAGTAAACATTTAAAACAGAAATTAATAACCTGTTTTGTTTTGATAATTTTTGTGAGTGTATATGTGTACATGCACGCGCGTGATTTTAGTACATTTAAAGGATGTTTGTGATATCATAATACAATAATATGTATAAGCTAAATATAAACGGGATACACCCTTTTATTATTAACCAATAGGAAGTTATGATTTCTTGCCATTCGGTCATGTGATAGGATAGCAGTGGTTGACGACATTATAAGCCGGTGCTGGGGTAAGGAGTATTGTTGACTGAATATGTTTTTGTACAATCTGCATTAGTTATATAGAGATCCGGTGTACTCTTAGTACAGTAGTCGAGTGAGTGAGCGTGGTAGTAGTGCCATAGTATCAAGTAAAAGGCCTAGTCAGTCGGTTGTCATTCGTAACTCGAGTCTTTTACCGGTGTAGCTATCGGAAACAACTGTTCTTGTAATATTATATATTATTATTATTCTATCTGGTTTTTGACAGTACATCATCAGTTTGTTTCATTTCGTCGTCGTCTTAATTTTTTTTTAAATCAACGAACAGGTAATGTAAAAATAATTTTTATTTATTTAATCATTTTATTTTAATACTTTTAATTATTGTAGTACTTATTATAACATTTAAAAATTGTTTACCTAATTCTTGTTACTTTATAAATATGTAGTTTTTTTTTTTTTGTAAATCATTAATTTTGGGATAATACCGACTTAAGACCTTTTAATCTAATCTTTATATTCATTTCGTTTTTTCTACATTATAGGTACTAGTACAATGCCATCTTAAAAATAATTAATTTTTAGGATATATTAATTAAAACTATATATATAAAAAAAATATCAAACAGAAATCGACTTAAATTATTCAGATTCTTTTTTGGATAATTAAATTTATTCTCTATATTTTTCAATTTAATTAGTTCTGAGATCATTATTTAAAAATTTCATTTTAAGAACCGTAGATTTGAATGAAATTTTTTTTAGCAAATGTTTCGGTGTTATTGGTAATACTAATTAATATTTGTAACCAAATAGTATTAATTTGATCAATTAATTACTTTAAGCTCTCGCTTACCGCTTACCGGTCGCGACCGACCGATTTCATCTTATATTGTTTATGTTACAATACTGTTATTAAAAGTTATGTTTTAAGAAATGCAGTAAATATCTAGTGAATTTTTTGTAGCGACAAAAGTACAAGGAGGCAAAACTTTTTTGCTAATTCTGTTGGGCGTTACAATTTTTATTCACTAGATAACTATTATATTTTAAAGTAAACTGATTTTCTTGTAATAAATTTATAATTTTTATAAAAAGTAATAATTTTTTTTTTTTTTTTTTTCATTTTTAAAAATACATAATCATACTAATCCTGTGTATTCATGACGTATTCAATTTCAATAAGTGAATATATTAGTCACAGTAAAAGTGGCAATCGCATAATAAATAAAATCTGAATGTTTTTTTCATAGAAACCAAACTATGGACAAAATATTTATTTTATAATTTGGGAAGGGAGAGAGGTTTGAACAAATGAAAATTAAAAAAAATTACTACACTGCTAGTTTTATTCTAAGATACAAAATTATTAGCATATTATTTTCATTGTTTTTTTTTTTATCAAATTTCACGCCAGAAGTATAATATAATTATTTATAAAATTAATTTTTCCTTTTGCTGTTATGTTTTTTTTTTACATTTAATTGTTGTATATATAGCGATGTATTTATTTTATTTTTATGTATAAAATCATAAAATTCAGCAGAGTGTTTGCCGAGTGTCATATCTTTAGTCTGTCCTTATAGGTAACAAGTCTCTACTGGAAATTTTAACTTATGTTAAATTTTGAATTATGATCCTAGATATTTTTGTACAAATTAGTTTGTATAATTTTAATTGGACTTATAGAAGTTTATTGTAATATACAATTACAATAAACCTTCCTTGTTAATCATATCATACTAATAAATAAATCTGAAAGTTTGGTTCGTACTCAATTACGCAAAAACTACTCCAGCGATTAGTATTTTTTATTTTTATTAATTTCTATGTTTTTTTTTAATTTCAAGTGTTTGTTTATTGTAATATAAAATAGTATAAATTGAGAATCTTATAAATTTTATAAAGATTTGCTTTTATATTTTATAGTAAAAATTTACAGTGGCATAACAATTGGTTTTATTAAACCGTGATTAAATATTATTTTATCTATTTTTTTCTATGGGAAAGAGCGGGTATCAACAGCTATCGTTATATTCCGGTGAAAATTGGTAGCGTATGAAAAGATGATATGTCTGATCGGGATAAATTTTATAATTTATGTTTTTTAATAATTTTAAAGTTGAGTAAGATTCAAAATTTTATTCCTTCTAATAGAATTAAGTAACAATGCTGTTACTTGATATTTAAATCAATACTGTTAAATTAATATTTAAATCATGTTATTTGAATTTTTATTTTGTATTTAAAAAACAAAAATTATATTTTTAAATTTAATAAAATTAGTTTAGATTGTACTTTTCTAGTTTTTACTATTTTATAAAAAGTATATAAGGATAAAATCGGAAGAATTTTTTTTTTTTTTTTTTTTTAAGATAGAGTATGCCACAAAACAATTAAGCAACCTTTGTCTTGTTTTTTTCTAAATTTAAGTTAAATAACATACATCATAATACATTATTTTAGATATCGGAAAGGACTTCGATCTTAAAAATTCCTTTAACTAATGAAAAAGTCTGGGAAAATGAATGAAAACGACTATGAGTTATAAACTTAATTGCATTTTAATACAAACCAGCTTGTCCTAATGTGTATACAGTGCACGTAATTAAATCCGAGTAATTAAATTGTACTAATAAATGAGTTATGCAGATATAAGGAAATATTATATTTAAACTTTGCTTAAAATTTAACTGGGATACTGTAAAATACACAACAGTTGATCAAACTTAAACAATTCTCAAACTCGCGGGTTTCCCGATAGATATATTTTCGATAAAATGTTTTAGTATTAAGGAAAAATATTTTATACTAGCGGTTCGCTCGCGTTCTTGTATAAATGTCACCTATAAAAAATGAGACTTTTCTATAAAAAAAAAAGAAAATTAAAAAAAAACATCAAATCGCTGCAGTAATAATCGCAAAATGAAGAAATAAATACTTAAGAAATAAATAAAAGAAGAAATAAATAGTTTCAAAAACTAAAATTTTTTTCAAAATTGCTTTATTTCTTATGTTTTTCAAAAATTAATGTATGATATTGTTTTTTTTTTGAAGCCTGTAAGTTTATCTGTAAGAAAGTAAAAATTATTCATCAAAATCGCTGCAGTAGCCTAGTTTTTGTATGACTTAAGAAAAAAACTTTCAATTTACATATTAGTATCATATGATTTACAAGAGAAAAAAATCATGTATTTTTCATTCAGTAATGACCAAATTATGGGAAAGTATATCACTTGTTATTTAAAAATAAAATTTAGAAGGAAAATTACATTTTTAAACTTTTAAACTTTCATTGAGGTTTTCTTCGGTTAAAAATTTATTTTGCTTTAAGGAATACTAAAGGATAGATAGGTATCTTAAAAAAATTAATTTGCTTGGAAAAAATCAATAAGCATCCGTAATTTAATGCATGTTTTTTATAGTTGTTAATTGTTTTTTTATGAAGATTTGCTTTGTTTTCAGTAAACTGTTAAAAAAATAAAAATTAATAGAAAATTATATAGATTTTTGTAGAATAAGTAGAATAATAAAATATTGATACATAACAGAATTTTTTTTACCTTCGGAACCGCCGTTAAGGTATAAATTCAGAGGATGAGATGAATGAATTGTAGCGTGTGTGAAAAATGCAATGCCTGACCGGGATTCGAATCCGTAACCTCCGGGTGAGAGGCCGAGACACTACCACTCGCGCCACGGAGGCCAGCAAAATAATATGATAACAGAATGTTATGTTAACAGAATGTAATATTCTGGTAACAGAATAAGAACTTACATATTCTGAAGCGAAAACTACTGTTTTCTTGTAAATGACATTAATATAAATTTTTATACCGACTAACCGTACAGAATTTCTTAAAAAACGTCTTTAAAAAATGTTACTACATACTTTGTTTATTCAGTAAGCAAACTAGTTATTTGAATCTATAACAAATAACACGAGAAAAACAGCTAGTAAGAAAAACGTGTCTAACCAAAATGATTATTTCACGATCGAAAACTTAAATAACAGTTTACAAATAATAAAAAACTAAATTAATCGGGTTATCATTCAAAAAACAATATTTCAGTATCATTTCAGATCGGCCGTTAACTTTTTCACAGTTCCACTATTAATCAGAGATTAAAAATGTTTATTCCATCATTAGCTAAGCTCGTCATCAGTATTATATATTAATTATGCCTACAAATATTCTCGTCTTAAGTATAATGTCATCTCTTGGGGTTCCCTCAAAAAGTTACATCAAGGCTTTAAAGTACAAAAAAGGGCTGTAAGATCATTATCTGGCCCCTGTGAGTATGAATCATGATGACCTATGTTTAAAAAAATTAAATATATTAATTTATCCTTCTGTTTATATTTATGAATGTGCTGTCTTTGCTATAAATAAAGACTGCACATCGACCATAAAATGTATAATCTTTATTTTTATCCCTATAGAAATAAAGATTGTTCAATTATTCTTAAATATAACAAGCTTACGAAAAAAGGTCTTATGCTTCCAGTGCCATTTCTAATAAACTGCCAAACATTTAAAAAATCATTCCACCATTTTATTTAAAATACAATTAAAAGATTTCCTTTTATGGGGCAATACTACTCTGTTGATGAATTTTTAAATAGTATTAATTAAAAACAAAAAAAAAACACGATTTATCTGCACTTCACCGTGTACAAAAATATGTGTGCTCAAAATGATTTCAATAGTGGTTTCTGAATTGTGAATTATTTTATAGTAATTTTTTTAATGGCCACCTTAAGATTATTTTATGTTTGTATTTAAATAATTAATATGGACACATATTACGAAACTCATCTATATTAATAGTTGCGTTTCAAGAAACACGTCTATTTTTTATCTTATAATTTGTTTTTATGTTGATTTATTTTATTTTTACATGATCTATGTAATGTACCTTTATGTTTTGATCAGAATAAAGATTTATTTATTTAATATTTTTTATGGTAGCAAAATTTAAGATATTCTTTCGCTAATTCCCCGCAAAATTTTTATATTTTTCTTTAACAATATATATTTGTAATATTGTGCAATATCATTTTACAAAAGTACCTTGTATATAATTTGTATATTTAACGTTAATTAGACGAGATCAGCAACCATAGGTTATATTTGTTTAAGTTATGTTAATCCTGGTAAAGGCAGTTACTTTTATTATAAGGATTTGAATACTAGATCGTGGATATTTGTGTTATTTGGTGGTTGGGTTTCAATTAATCACACATTTCAGAAATGGTCGACCTGAGACTGTACAAGACAACACTTCATTTGCATTCATACATATCATTCTCATTCATCCTCTGAAGTAATACCTTACGGTGGTTCCAGAGGCTAAACAGAAAAATAGAGAGCGGTTATGTTGATGTACATAAGATTCGTCATTGCACGGAATCAACATAACACTCGCTAACCTCGTGTAATTAACATTCAGTACATAAATTATAGATACTTTTTGATATTACAAATTTATATCATTCAAGAAAGTAGGAAATCATTGGGGTTAAAATTCCAAAAGAGTATCAAACTTAATTTTCTTTTAATAACTCACATTTCTTTAAAAAGAAATATAGTTTTAAATTTTTTAACCAAATTAAAAGGATAAATAGATTCTATGAGTTCAAATAGGGGTATTTTAATTAAATTTTGTTTCGTAAAATGTTACAAATGTTAATTAATTAGTTGTTGAAAAAAATTTATTAAGCTTTTGTCAGATACTGACAAATGCAGGGGCGTACGCAAGGTGGGGTTACAGGGTTTGAACCCCTCCCACCTTGAAGGTTTAAGTACTTTTTAATATTAGGCCTATATAAGATAAACGTACTATAAATTTACAGATATATATTTGAGTATCTTTTTAAAAATCCATCTTTTTCTCTCCTCTAACTTCTCACTGAGTAACAAAATCTATCGACTTAAGATTCAATCCGCTGCCCTTCCTTCTTCAATAATTTAATCCCCGTACTCGGAGCTACGGCACTGGCACAAGCATTCTTATTATATAAAATTAAATAGATGTTAAAAAAAATTGTAGCCTATGGTAGTGAAAAAAATACGTTATAGAAGATCTTATTAGGGTATTTATGAAAGTGTTATATTCGAACATTGTAAAATAAATATATCGTAACGTGATATAATAATAATAATGATAATAAAAATAAAATAACAGACAAGATTTAAAATACCGATTTCAGTTGTAAACAATTTTAATATTGACCCCCCCCTTAACAAAATTCTGCGTACGCTACTGTACTATTTAGTAGTTGATTTCGAAAAAGGTATTCACAACTTATTAACTATTTGGCCTGAGATGCGAATAACTGGTATTCGTCTTTGTCAAACTGGTATAAAAAAAATTCACGAGTTGGTTTTAATAACAGAGTATAAAATTGCTAAAAGTAAACTGGGTAAATGGATGAAATATGTATTTGGTTAACAGTTTTTGAAACCTTCTGAAGAATTTGTTCGATTGTATTATTTTCGATTTAATAAGTGAACGATCACCAGATGAAAGATTCCACGATATTCCTATTATTTGATATGATACATACAATACGGAAAATGCAGTGTTTTCATCAACTACATGGGTCAGTTTCGCAGTTTACAAAAAACAACGAACTGGTAGGAATTTTTCACTCACTGTTTAATGGAAGATTTTCAAAAAACCACCAAAATAAATAAAAATTAAATAATTTTGTAAATATTCTTCTAGAATATTAAGTTGAAAAGTGTAAACTAACCAGTTAAAATTAAAGATACTGTAATTAGGTTTCGAAATAACGTCTTAAAACATAATAAATAAATATTTTGAAACTGGCATATCACATTACGCGAGATATGAGATAATTTAATTAAAAATAATTTTAAAGGTGTGACTTAAAGTTTTATAAGTAAAATTGTATAATTTTTATTTATATTATTTAGTATTAAACAAATTTCTGTTAAATGTTTACTGGTGTTTTTATAATTTACAATATTACCTTCATAAATGTATTTTACGAGTTTAAATAAGCATTTTAATTAAATTAATTTTTCTTAAAAAAATTATGAATTAATAAGTTTTTGAAAAAGTTTATTACTGCCTGAAAGCCCAAAAGCTTTTTTCAGATATTATTTTGTACTCTTACAAAATAATCATCTGAAAACTTTGATACTTGGTGCATAATTTGAGGTCGCTTAAAATTCTATTGTAAAACATGTAAACTATAAATTGTAACTAAAATTATAAATAAATTATATGTTATAAATTATTCATAATAGATTATGTAACTAAAATTACTAGAATACTACCAAAAATTAAAAAAATATAAATTTTTTATCTATTATAGATAACAAATTTTTATTATTATTTTTTTTATTTATTTTAAATTTAATAATTTTTTATACCTCAATTTTTTAAAAATAATTTATCATTTCTAAGAGGTCCATTATTTACGATCGCTCTAAAGAATATCCTATTTATAGTAAGCTAGCAAACTTAGTGTAATATTAATTTTATCAATTTGGTTCATTTTCTCGACTTATTTTATCTATTTGCTTGCAATTTACATCATTTCCTTTAGCAAAAGATAACTATTTACGTGCTATGTTAAAAAAAAAGTAGTTTTTATTTTGAAAATAACCGATTTCTCTAAATACTTAAAATTCCATATCTCGTCCTTGCTCGCATATATTTCTCTTTTTCTTCTTTTCATTAAATATTCTCATCTGATTTTTCTTCAGTCAAATTTATATATTTTGATATATTTCTTTTAATTCTGACGTAAAACAGGTGTTCCTGCTTTTAATAATATCCTGTTTATTAATTAAACAGGATGTTATGTAGGATTTAGGGTATTAAACAGCATTTAAACAAATTAAAGTGCTATAATTTGTTTTATGATTTTTGTATAATATTACATGGAACATTTCCTGAGATATTTCTTTAAGCATCCATCCTTAATTTTAAAATTCATCCAGACTAGTTTTCACAAAATTTTAGGTTTAAAAAAAATATTTTACTATATCATCATTATTCATTGTTATAGTGGACAGTTTAACAACGAATCAACTATCCACTATATAGTTTATCCATTATCAATAGTTCATTATTGTCCGGAATTAAATTGGATAGTTGGATTTAAATTGGATTAAATAATCGCACGTATCCAGATAAAAGAGTGACTTAAGTAATTATTTTACTCTGATTAGTGTGTAATTAATTCATTAAATAGATTACAACAGAAATGGGTAGATATGCTATTCCACTAATAAAATAAAAAGAAAGTAACTGCTCCAGAATTTGTCTGAATAAATAAAGCCGAAATCGTGGTAAAACCTTGAACATAGCAGTATCACAAAATACATAAGTAATTATAAAAAAAAATCTATATTAATAATTTAAAATATAAACTCATAAAATAATATTAGATAAATATATAATAATAAAAATTGAAAGAATTAAAACCAAAAAAAAAAAAAAAGATATAAGATATTTTAGAACTGGGGAACAATTTTAAGAAAACTTTTTCCAAAGTATATATTCTTATATAGGCTAAATTCAAAAAATTTGCTCAAGTAAATTTTTCTTTAAAATGACTGAAGAAAATCGAGATTGTTTTTTTCGCGATATTCTCCCTCACCCTTAACGAATTTTGAAAAAAATTAATATTATCAGTGTTCAATATCTAGAAATATTTGAGCCAAAAGGAAATAAGTTTAGTTACTCATAAATGCGGATGATACATATATTTTTTTTTTAATCTAGATGACTAGTTGAATCCTAAAACGTAAAGGTTTTCAAAAAAATAAATACCCGATAACCTATTTTTGGCTTGATCTCATTTTTTTTTTTCATATTCATTGGGAAAGTAAAAATTAAAAAATAAATCACGGTTTAGAATGCGCTAATTATAATTATTGAACACTTTTTTTTTTCATAAGTATTATTTAAGATTTCATCGGCAGGAGAACGCTGCTTTTCAACAAAAAAATTCTCAAAAATATTATTTTAAATAAATCTTTGGGAATATTTTCTAAATGATTCGATAATTTATTAAAATAGCTACGACACCATAATAAGGTCAAAGTATTATGTTGAATTACATGAAAATATAAAATATTTCCGTTGTGTGATTTAGTAGGGGTGTATATTGTTATATTTTAAGAGTAAGTGCCTATTCCTTTTAGCAAAGATTGTAGGTTCATAATATATACGAGTACGTAAGGAGAAGTTCTTACTTATACTTTTTTTTTTTTTTTAAATAAGGTTTATGTATGATTCATAGTTATGGAGGGCTAGACAGTGATCTGATAGCCCAGTTTATAATGAAAACTCAAAATAAAAACTTTTTGCTACCTCAAAAGCTGATTTTTCAAGATATTAAGAGATGATACATTTCAGAAGGGAATATATGTAAGTACGAGTATAATAAACAGGTGTTAAATGGTCGTATCATTAACAATGAAGCTTTAAAGTAAAAAAAAAAGTTAGAAAGATTTTACTGTTAAGTATTACTAAACAATTATTAGTTATACCTCATTGTATTCATTTTACTTTTAAAGTATATCGGATGTATATACGAGTAATTGCAATTTAATATCTATGATGCCGGCCATCGTGGCGCGAGTAGTTGCGTCTTGGCCTTTCATCCGGAGGTCCCGGGTTCGAATTCCGGTCAGGCATGGTATTTTTCACACACGCTTCAATTCATTCCATTTCATTCTCTGAAGATATACCTTAACGGTAGTTCCG
>JAAAKQ030192947.1:0-12012 GCA_010016005.3 Zanna intricata
TATATTTTTTTATTGTTATTATTGAATAAATTATTGTATTTTTTTTGGAATTTGAGATTAATAATTTATTAATAAATCAGTATATTTAAATAAAAACAATTTAATAAAAAAGAAAAGTAGATGAAGTCTAATTAGAACCCATGTGTACCCTTGTAAGATCCAAATATTTCATTAATTAAAATTTTATTTGTCTATAACTCTGGAACCAATAAAAAGAAATACCATTTATGATATATATACATCATTGAAAAGCTAAAGAGCTTTTAATATATATCAATATATACCAAAGAGAGCTTTTTACTGCAGTTAAAAAAAAGTCCAAAATCTAATTATCTTATTTTAGATTTTGGGTTTTTTTGGACACTACTGGTTCAATCAATTGTAATCAAAAGTGGAGGTGTACAACAAGATGTTACAGCAGTCCTAAATCCAACATTTCAACATCGTACGGCTAATCGTTTTTGAGTTACGCGTGATACATACGTACATATAGACATCACATCGAAACTAATCAAAATGTATTCAGGGATAGTCAGAATAGATGGATATTTCCTTTGAAATCTGAAAACCGAACTTTTTAGCTTTCACAATACTTCCTTTATTTCGTACAAGGAAGTAAAAAACCTCATTTAACTAACGGAACATTATGATAAAACGAATTGAATTTTATCTAAAAAATATTTATACAAAAATTGTTTATTTTATTAATAATATTTAAATGGTTGAAAAAGAAAACAGATTTACTCTACATTTATTTCTATTCCTACACACTCCTTTTTTTACATACGTTGGCGTGATTGAAGATTAATAACTTTTGACTGGTTTAACCAGTTTTGATGAAATTTTGTGCAAAATCAATTGACATCAGTATATGGGGCAATTAATTGATAAAATTATGGAATCAATATCTTAAGGGGGTGAGGAGGAGGTTTTTCTGGGTAATTTTCCTAAATTTTTCAAACATAATCCCACATTATATTAAGCTCAGTACATGTGTATATGCTTACTTACCTTACAGATAAAAAAAGAAATTGTTCCAAAATCCTCCTTCCTCAACAATCAAAAGAACTATATTTTTATTTATTGAAAATTTTTGAACCGAATTTTTTTGTTTTCTTAGACACAAGTAATGCAAGCCAAAAAAAATTGGTGCATTACTGCGGTTGGGGAATTTAAAAAATATAAATTTTTAAAATGTTTTTGGGTTTATTAAAAAATTTGTTATCATTACAAGATTAAAAAATACTTTTGTAATACTATTCCGATAAAATTTCATCAAAATTCATTCCGTACCAACAAAAAAGAAATCTTATGTAACTTTCTACTGTTTGCATATTTTTTTAATCAAACCTCTTTTTGCTTCTTCCATTAACATAGTAAACGTAAAAAAACATATTTTTTCTTGGAAGGTGATTTTTTAGGTGGGAAGAGCAGAAAAAATAAAAAAAAACACTGATTTGTTTAATTTATAAAACGTTTTTGGTTTTTTTAAATATAAAAAGATAATTTTTACAATGAAACTTAAATCATAAATGACCCCCTCCTCCCAACACAAAAATGAAATCCTAGGTAACTTTTTCTATAATTATTTTTCCACTATATAACAACAAAAGAACAGATAGCCAATGCCAAGAAAGTATTACACCCCTGCTGAGTCACCGTACGTCCCTCGGGGGATGGGCGGTGATGATGATGCACGGAGACTCCTGGACCTGCCGGCGTGAGCACGAACACACAGGAACATACACACGCGCGCACGCACACGCACACACACACACACACACACACACAATAAAAAATAAATAAATAGATAAAAAAATAAATAAAAAAAAATGTAAAAATGTTGTGTGAGAGGAGAGGATGGATGATAGAATGATTGATTGAGTGAGTGAGAGGGACTTTTGTGTTTTTTTTATTTGTTTCAGAAGCAGAGCAAAGTGAAAGGAAGCTCAAGAGAAGAGGTCGAGCAAGCCCCCCCGAGGCTGAGTTATGCTTAATTGCGGGTCCGGTCTCGGGGTGGTGAAGAGCGGTGAGGGATGTTTAGTCGGTAGGGGGCAGGCTGTGGAGTCTACTTAGTTGCTCAGCCAGGCTTTTTAGTTCGCATAATCGTTTAAGTTTTTTTATTTTTGTAACACTAAAGTATTTTTAAAGGTTTTTTTTTACTTTCTGACCAGCTATTGCTCATCCTTAATGTCATAAAATGTTAAATATTTT
This sequence comes from Zanna intricata, assembly GCA_010016005.3. Taxonomy (NCBI): domain Eukaryota; kingdom Metazoa; phylum Arthropoda; class Insecta; order Hemiptera; family Fulgoridae; genus Zanna; species Zanna intricata. The sequence continues at coordinate 2,215 of JAAAKQ030192947.1, forward strand.
ACAGTTTTTTTAAAAATCTTTTTGTAAAGATTAGTTAATTATTTTAAATTGATTACTTTTTAACAAATTTGTTGCGTAGGGTTTAATTTTAATTTTTCTTTCATTAAAGTTAATTAAAGTTGTTAATTATTATTGTATCGTTTTTGTTTTTTATAATTTTTAATCTATTCATCGTTAATAAATAATCGTTCTTCCTTATAACAAAATAAATAAGCTATGTTACGTTTTGATTACAAAAGAAAAGAAAATAGAGTTAATATACAAATGTAAATTTTGAATATAAGTTAGGCATATTAATTTAGGTTACTAATTTTATATTTTTCTAAAACATAACTTAAAATCAGAAAGAGTTATCTCAAGGAATAATCATTTCTTCAAATGGGTTTTTTTTTCAAAAACCTTATTCAATTTTAATTTGAACAAATTAATATTTTTGTTTTTAAAAATAATCGTCGTTAATAGTTATATCGAAATCGAAATGATTTTTATATTTTAACTGTGAATTACTTTCACTTAGTAATAAAATATTCTTTTTTTAGAAAAGCTTTTATTCCATTTTATCAATAAAATATCTCTAAAAGTTTTAGTAGAATACATATTGAAAGCACTTAGACCAACATAAAAGGATTTAAATGTGTGATCGATTTTTTAAAGAAAGGAAAACTAGTTGTTGAATACATGACTTCTTAAAATTATCAAATTCATTTAAAAGCAAAACAAATGCATTACTAGAATTAAATTTGTATTTGAATAAATAATAAATCGTATTTACAATTAATCTAATTTATACAATTCATTTCTTCATTATACACCTAATAAAAGTAATACACCTTTACATTAAAGTAAGTAACAGTAGTACATTAAAGTAATACCTTATATACACCTAAAGAAAGTAATTAATTCTTCCATTACCATTACATTATTAAGAACACATTTTATTTAATAACATTTTAACTAATTATTTTTTATGGTTTTTCTTCTTAAATTAAAAAAAAAAAAAAACCATGTATATTTAGTAATGAACTAGCAGAGTTTGGATGGTATTAATTAGTATTATGAATCATCTGAAAATTTTACAAAAAAAAAAAGTTTTAAGAATCATCCGAAAATTTTACAAATAAGTTACCTGGAAATATGTATAAGAGTAGATTTTATGTAGGTACAGATGATATAGTGTAGCGTCTCGTTTTGAAAAGATTTTTTCTTCATTATTTTTTAAAATAATTTTACTTTTTTTTTTAATATTATCTCAGTAAAATTGTTAGGTTTGTAGTTTTAAATACATTATTATACGTTGTATCTATTAATAATCTACGTATTTTTATGTTTCTATTGCAAGGGGATCTGTGAATTGTAATGCACAGTCGTCCATACTTCGTAATGAAAAGAGAAAGTCAAATGAAAAAAAAAATGACATAAGAGTATATTTTATTTACTCCTAAAATTTACATTTATTTTTCCACGTATTCTCTATTTACTGGTAAACATTAACATTTCTACTAACAGTGAAACTGTAATCTTTTCTGTCAACGAAGAATGCTGGCGGTGTCTCATTGATTTACGAAATCATTGCATCCTTCATTTCATCATCCGTGGTGAAATGAATACACTTAATGTTTTTCTTTAACAGAGAAAAAAAGGAAAAACCCTAAGATGCAAAATCTGTTAAGTCTGGAGCGGGTAGAATAGGTACAAAGTTCAACTTCACAAAAGCCTCGGCGGTTGCACGGGATGTATTTAGCCGAGCGTTATTACGTTGCAGAATTATCAGTTCCAAAGATTGTCTAATACTATACATACGTCTTCTACCGTGTTTTAACATATCTAAGTATCTCACAGAACTTACAATCTATTCGGCGTTTAGGTTGTCTGTCACGTACTCGTATTTGGAGTTTCAAAACACTGTCATTAAAATCTTTTTTGCAGAGGGTTATATTTTTAAATAATTTTGAATTTCGTTTTGTTTTGAATGTTTTTGAATTACAGAGCGAACAATAGTGCCGGTATTTCATGTTACACCATGTTTCTTCTGGGTTGTAATGATGCAACTGAGTATCGTCTTTCATCACAATATTGAAAAGGAAGTTATTCCTTAATCGATAACGTTTTAAAAGCTGTTCACTAATTCCATGCTTTATTGATTACTCTTTCAATCAATCACGAACAGATTTTACAATAGCTGAGTCGTGTAATAACGTCTCTTACGCGTTCTTTCAATTTTCTTATCTATTTGGTAATGAGTTAAGGGATACGACAGTTATTTTGAATCGATTCTCCTTTAGATGATTCTCGTCAGTCATTGAAACCGATTGATCACTCGTAGGTTCATCCTTAATATTCATTTTACCAGCTTCTGATGGACAAAATTTTATTACTCACCTTCTTACAGAACTTTGATCAACATATTCAATTTCATGAATTGCTTTTAGACAATGACGAATGTTACTAGCGTTCACTTGGTCTTCTGTAACCGTGTATTATTGGAACGGAATGCAAAGATAGCAGGAGAGTTAATAACTCAATACTAATCGCAGAAACCGGTCAAATATCTCTTGCTGCTGGGTCTTTCATCCATCGGACGTGTAATAATTCATTTACTGGAAGTCATAATTATTTTGTTTTATTTATGGACGGAATTATTAGCTGCGTTCCGTTCCTTTAGACCGGGGAGAATTTGTTGTTTGGGATTGATCAAGACTAGCCGCGTATGGCTTTGTTCTCCCAGCGTGAACGCGCCTTCTGGCCTAGCAGGAATGCGCCTTTCGGAGGCTCGGAGATGTTTGGAGGATTCAATGCTTTCCTCTTTCCAAATGGAGTCGCATTTGATAGATGGGACATAATTGTAAGAATTAGAAAAAGATGATGAATGGTTGGTACTGATGATGGTTGGGGATGGGTGAAGAAAGTTAGGGAACGTTCTTCACTCGGGCAGCCTTCATTACCGCATCTCGGCTGGATTCGGTCAGGTTGGATACCGGTCCGTGGTAGCGGGTCGACCAGTTCAGTTTGGAATGTCATTGGGTGCAGTCGCGTTTCTTGGGCTCTCCAATTGAGTGTCCCTGCTTTAGTATTAATCTTTCGTGGTGCGGTTTTTTTGTGTGGAGGTGTGGAACTGTGTTGTTGCGAGTGTAAATTGCTTTTTCTTTGATTTAATTGTGTCTACAGACTAGTTGTTTTTTGTTTACGTTTGGGCTGTAGCATAAACAATTCCTTCGTTGCTACGGAACTATTTACGTTGGCTACCGCCTTTACTGTTTATAGATATGGTGGATGGACTTTGTTTATCTTGCTCAAATATAATTAATTTTATATTTATTATAACCAGCTGTTTTAGGAAGGGAATTTTTTCCTTGGGAATTTTCCTCCCCCGTCTGAAACATTTGTTTTCATCTACAGTGACTTGTTTTTTATTGATAGTATTACTGGTACGAACTGATCGTGAATATTGTTATCTCTATTGCTTGACTCTCTTGTCCATATTTATTTTGTTTGTGGTAGCTACTCTTTCAGGTTTTCATGTCGCTGAAAGCTGAAGTAAAGCCTTCTTTGATAGCTAAGAAGGTTCCGCAGAAAGAGATGGAGGAAGCCTCCCGCAAAGCCCGATGAGGGGTCATCCACAACTCCCACAGGGGGATCGCTGTCAGAGATGAAATGTCCTTCTTCCACACAGATGATAATGATGGGGTGAGTGGTCATGATGATGGTGAGTTGAGTTTTGAGACTGCAACGGAGCAGGACGGTACTGCAGAGACCTGTAGGCGGAAGAAGCGGACGAAGTCGCGATCTCCCCCGCTGGAGAGTCCGAAGCGACAGCAGAACGTCGCTGGGGACAGCTCTGACTGATCGTATGGGCGGGCAGGCACTTTCTCGAGCTTATGCTATGGAGGAATCTGTGGAACAGACATCATCTCAGAAGAGGGACAGTATTTTCACGGAGGAACTGGACGATGTCTTAGATCGGTTGTTCAACGAAATTGGAAGGTTGTAGAGTCTTTGCCAAACTACCAAAAATACTAAGATTGAAATACGGACGACGGCTAAACGGGTGCAGCGACTGGCGGAGGAGGTCGTACCCAAGATGCGGAGGGTATATGCTGATGCATGTCACAAAGGACTGGAGGATAAACCATGCCAAACGGTGTCTCTATCTTCGGGGGTGGATCGTTCTCAGGTGCAGGAGAAGATTGAGTCGATTTTGGTAGCCGGAGACAAGCATGATCTCTTTCAGGTACTTAATACAAGATGGTCGCAGGAGAGATTTCGACGAGTTGAGGTGGTGTTGGATGCTCCACAGAAGACGACAGATGAGGATATTGTGTTTCTGTCCCCGCGTAGATCGGGCTTTCGAAATGATTTTGGTCGAGCGTTGGGTAACTGATCCTTGGAAATTAAAAGGAAACTGGACTCTGAGATGTCCATCCCAAGTGGGACAGTAATCAAAGATAACAGGCGGATCGAGATGATTTATCCCGGGAATGCGGATGAAGATCATGGATTAGTTTTCGCTTTGGTGGCGGATGAAAAGTCGGAATCTCTCATATCGAACACGGTGGAGGTTCTGGGGAAAATCAGGAATTTGAGTAACAGCAAGCTGCGATTCTATGCTCCCAATGACAAACTTGGAACGGTGATAGCTAAAGTTTTGGAGCATAGGGCCAGGCGGGAGCCGAACAGGACGGAGAACGTTGTCTTACATCTGGTGGGGATAGATGAGAAGCGGGTCCCCCTGCCGGTGTGACCCTCATCGTCGTTGGTCACAGTTAGACGGACAGGATCTACATACGCTGACCTGTTTAATCTAGCTAAAGAGAGTGTAGGCCGTGACCCTGCCAAACAAATTATCTCCGTACGAAAAGGCAGAGGTGAAGAATTGCAGATTTGGTTGACGGACTAGTCTACTGCCAAGGTAGATCTGCTGAAACGACCGGAGGAAAAACTACCGAATTTGGTAATATCTGGTAACCCACAGGACAGACGCACGATGGCTTTCCTAGTGAAAGGAATGGACTCTGATATCGTAGAACGAGATACAGTTGATGAAGTGAGGAAGGCTACTGACTCCCAGACACAAGTGGAACTCTCAGCGTTAAGGTCGACATATGATGAGACGAAGAGGGTGATCATCAGGTTTCCTGGCGAAGTTGCGGTGAGACTGAAGGCTACGGGGAGTCTTGTAATACTGTGGCATTCCTGCAAGGTGGAGTTGTGGTGGGAAGATGTGTTGGCGGTTGGGACACTCTTCAACACGTTGTGATGGCCCGGGTAGGACGGGGATGTGCTTCCGCTGTGGCAGCACGGCCCATAAAGCTGCGGCCTGTACCCAAAGGCTCAAGTGACTGGACAACTGGGGCACCGGACGGGGAGTACTGTCTGTTCACGGTTTGACTATCGGTTTGTTGGCAGGGACCAATTATCTCGGCGATGAAATACCTTCAATTAATTGTCGGGAGGAGGAGGGTATCGGATGACCTTGCCTGGAGGTGGGCAGTCAAGGAGGACTATGATGTTATATTCCTAATGGACCCAATCGGGCCGTTACTGCCACCAATACCAGCTTAGTGGATGTGGATTGTGGAGTGGCAGTTATTCCTGTATCTCGCAGGTAAGATATCACGGGAAGCAGACGCCGGAGAGGAATTCTTAGTACCTTCATGACGTCGCTCTCAGTGATTACGGCATACATATCGCCCAACTGTGAAGAACAAAGGTATAACGAGTTATTGGACGATCTCCTCGTGGCGATACGGGGAGAACTTTCTCTCAGATCACACAAGGATTGGATTCACGGTAGGTGATAGAGCAACTCTGCAGAAGGGTAGGAGGAAAGACGAATAGGAAACCGCATTCGAATCATGTGCGGGCCTTTGTTGAGGCGGTACTCCACCGACTGGGAGGCCGTCCGACGCTGGAGCCAGAGGAGATGCAACGGCTGTTGAGTGAGGAGTCGGACAGACTACGCCCGCCGGTTGAAAACTCCAACAGGAGGGTTTATTGGTGGACTCCTGGTATTAATTGGCTGGGGAGGTACCTCCCTCCCGCCCGTACGAAGCGGGTCTGGCAACGGTGCAGGCGGAATCATATAGGAGAGGAAGGGGCACACCTCTGTTATTGACAGGCGAGGAACGAGTATGCGTATGCCATTAAGTGCTCTAAGAGGGAGAAGTGGAAGGAGTTGGTGGCTGCTCTGGATGTTGACCCGTGCAGACGAGCTTATGGACTACTAATGAAGAGGTTTGGTCCCGCTTCCCCATTGTTGTCCAGGCTGTAAGGAGCCTTTTCGTTCTGGCACCGAGTGGTTACCAGATCATTGATGTTGATGCATCACCTACGTTCACAATTCAGGAGCTGTTTTCAGTAATCAGGCGGAAGAGCGTTGCGAAGAGTCCTGGTCCGGATGGGTTACCGGCATCTCTGCTGAAGAGTTTGAACCGGGAAGACCCCTGGGTGGTCCTGGAAGTGATGAATACGACACTGACCAGGGGGACGTTTCCAGCTTCCTGAAAGACTGCGACCGTTGTGCTGATAGAGAAACTTCAAAGGGAGTCGGCTACGAGAAAGTTCAGGCTTTAGTCTGTTACCAGTTCTTGGTAAACTATTTGAGAAAGCCGTTTGCTGGCCAAACGGCTGACCATGGAAATAAACGAGATGGGAGGCCTGGCGGCCTCACAGTATGGTTTTGCGCAGGAAAAATCCACTTCTGGTGCTTTACAACACGTTATTCATGACCAGGGAGATCCCTTTACTGGTCTTCCTTGATATTCAAAACGCGTTTGGGAGTGTGAAGTCAGGTGTGAGTTTGGAGGAGCTGGAGAGGCGGAACGTTAGTAGCTACTTAAGAAGGATTATCGAAGATTTCTGTCTGACCGGAGTTGCAGATACACTTGGAGGACGGCATGCTTGAATATGGGACTAGGAAAGGGGTACATCAGGGATCCCCGCTGAGCCCCCTCCTCTGGAATATTGGTTTTGATGAGATTCTGCGCCTGGATCTCCCGGCTCAGGTGAAGCCGCTTGCTTATGCCGATGATCTAGTCGTTATGGTGAGGGAACGGAGTGAAGGTGACGTTGAAGTGGTCGCAAATTAGCTGGTCAGGACTCTTGGTCGGTGAATGGTGGACTGTGGTTGGCGACTGGCGCCGGCTAAGACGCAGATGATAGCGATGATAGGGAGGAGGAGGCTTCACCCGATAAATGTCTAAGTAGAAGGGTTAGAAATCGTGACACAACCCAAAGTGAAATACCTGTGGGGCTACCTTCATCAGTTGGGACTGTTTAACGCCCATATTGAATTCATATCTGAGAAGGCAGATAAGGTTGTTGGAGTATTAACCAGAGTGATGCTCCCGCATGGTGGGCCAAGAGCGTCAAAATGCAGCTTGTTACTGGCAGGGACAACAGCAATTCTCCTTTACGTGGTCCCTGCGTGGGGAATGCCCTCACCGTGAAACGGAACATATAGAAGCTGCAATCGATACAACGACGAGGCTGTCTGTGATTCTTTAATTATTACTGGACGGTCTCCTCGTAGCGGCAGGAGTTCTGGTAGGTGATTCTGGCCCCGATTCGACTGATTGCCGATCAGCGCATCCGCATATGGAATGGCGCACGGAGAGATGAGGCTGTGGTGCGCCTGTGTGAGGATTGACAAGCTATTTGGGACGCTGCGTTGGTGGCCACCTGGACGAGACGTCTGATCCAGGTCTTGGGACCCTGGTTCGGGAGGTGGTTTATTACTTCTCCCAGTTCCTCACCGGCCATGGGGCCTTTTATGATCACCTTCATCGGTACAAACGGCGACCTTGGTCGAACTTTTTATACTGTGTGATGAGACGGACACAGCGGAACACACGTTTCTAGCTGCTCCCGAAGGACGGAAGTGAAACAGCAGTGGGAGGTGACTGATTCTTCTCCAGAAGAAATTATGAGGACCATGCTCTGGGATTTTGCGGGCTGGGAGGAGGTTCGGCAGTATTTGACTGCGGGGTTTCAGATAAAAGAGGAGGATAGCGAATGAGACGGTGGTTGGTCATAAGGGAGGACATTCCTCTGCTGAGCTGCACTTTGTTTCCCGTGTAGGGTGTAGTAAGGAGGCACAAGGACACCTTTACCTCTATGACGGGGTCGTGGATTACTCGCGGTCACGAACATGGTCGAGCCGGGGGGGAAGGGATAGCCTTCTGCTGAGTCGCCACTTGTCCTTGCTATGAGGATGGGTGGCGATGATGACGCACGAGGACTCCCGTTCTCCTTGGGACACACACATCTACGTGTATCCGTGGACACACACATCTACACAAACAACAGGGTGTGAGCGTGTGCGTGGATGGTAGTATGGATGAGTTAGTGGTAGTTCTGTTTTTTCTTTGTTCACAGGGATGACAGGGGTAGTACACCACCAGCAGAATGTAAGTATACAGAAGAGGGAGAGAAGTTCCAAGGTTCGTCGGACACGTCCCCCCGAGACTGCGTTATGCTTAATTGCGGGTCCGGTCTCGTGGCGGAGAAGAGCGATGAGGGAGCTTTAGTTGATAGGGAGCTGGTTACTTTATGCTTTTAAATAACATTCTGCGGAGCCTGTTAGCCTGTTAGCCTGCAAGCCTGGGACAATAATGTCCTGAGTCCGAGCCCATCACATCTCACGATGACCCCGTGGGACGTACGTAAACGATATCCTTCGTAACTCATAAAAAAAAAAAAAAATTTTTGTGACTGTGATATGACTGTTGTAACATGTAGTTGTGCACCTTCCCTTTTGTTTTGCAATTAAATGAACCAAAAATGTCCAAAAAAAGCCAAAAATGCAAAAACAATTTGGATTTAGAATTTTTTCTTAACTGAAGTAACAAGTCCTCATTAATAGCATTTCAACGGTATATCATAAATGGTTCTTATTTTCATTGGTTTCTGAGTTAAATAAAATTTTAATTAATGAAATATTTGGATCTTACACAGGAAGGTACATTGATATTCGAATCAGATATCACAATCTTTTTCCTTCTTTTTAACTTTTTTTTTTAATTAAAAATTTTTTTTTTGTCAATGAGTTACAAAGGATACCGTTTACGTACGCCCCACGGGATCATCGTGAAATGTGTCGGGCTCGGACCCAGGACATTATTGTCCCAGGCTAGCAAATGAAAAAAAAATTTATATTTTTAACTTTTATTTTTTTCATTTAAATATATTAATTTATTAATAATTATTAACCCATGATTGTAAAGAAAAATTTACATTAAATAATTTAATAACAATAGAAAAATAGTATAAAAAAGATCATAAGTTATTAGTGGAATAAAATTATATGTACTTTTAAATATGAGTAATACGAGATTTAGTAAGTATTATTACATGTGGGTGTATATGTAATAGGTTTGATGAAACATCTGATTATTTAATGTTAATTGTAAATTATCATTTAGAATCGTATTGTTTTTGGATTGTCGTACAAGGAAGTTATGTAGTGTCCAAATCAGATTTTTTACGTCTAAAATGCCATGGCTGTCCGGGATTCAAACCCGGGATCTCAAGATGGAAGGTTGAAACGTTACCACTCGCACTAAGGAGGCTGCCACAGCATATGTAAAACCAGAGCGAAGGATTTATCTTCTTCAAGGGTAGTAAAAGAATTTAAAAGTTTGTAATAAATACAACATTTTTTTTTGTAATGTATAAAGGCGAATAAGATTAATTTTCCTGTTCTAGTTTTTGTTTTTGAAAAAAGTTTTATTATCTAAATAAAAACGTTCATTTCCATAGTAACGCATCAATTCTTTTAATAATACTAAAAATGTTGAATGT
>JAAAKQ030192969.1:0-12011 GCA_010016005.3 Zanna intricata
ATGATTAACAGCACGACAGCGATAACGAAACTAACCTAGCAGCTTGAAACTTGCATAGACATAACAAAAAATAAACAGAGCATGCGTCATCGACGCAAAACGACAGTACTACCAACATAAACAAAGGTATAACTAAATTGCGGATAAATATTGACTTACCCTCGTATATATATAATTTGAAAGAGCAAATTCGGGAGACTTTTGATTTAAAAATGACTTCCATATCGATGAATTCTTTCAGTACTATGTATAGAAGATGTATAGAAAGATAATGATCGGTTTTGAAATTTTGTGGCCAAATGAGTCTCCAGTCTAAATGTAGCCAGACACTTGGGGGGGTCTGCTGTCAAGGATTCTGTAAAGTCTGATATCAGTCGAGTATGAAAAAAAAATTGTAATATCAACACGTTTACGGGACATCATATTCTTCATAACATACAGCAGAATGCAGACTTTTACAGACCTTATTTAAAGCATAACGTTCCTATCCTAAAAGACATTATCATGCTGGTCGGTTAGCTGATTGTGAACACAACTATACCTAATTAAATATACGTAAAATTGATTATCAGAATTATTATTGAATTAAAATTATACACTTTGTTAACATTTCTTATTGTTAAACATGCGGTTAGTAAATTGAAACGATTTATTGTTTTAGATAGTCTAAAAATTACATTTAAATCGATTGTTAATGAATTTATTTTTGTTTTTACAGGTTCATATATGCAAGAAAATAATGACAGTTTCAATATTTCGCTTAAAGAAGGATACTTAGTGTGGAGTCCTAGTTGCCGTATACCGGATATCGATCCGTACCACGAATCTATTCGTTCATTAGTAAAAAAGGTTAGCGCAGTAAAATGTTCACAGCTACCTCCATTGACAAGAATATCGAATGATAAATTAATATTCGATAATAAAATTGCACTTAAATATGCAGATAAACAAAAAATAACATGTTGTTACCAGAATATAAAACGAACATCTATCATCGGGAGAACGTTGTCAAACCCGGACAACAGTATAAAGTAAGTTATCGTACACAATATGCACTGTACCGGAATGATAATATATTTCTTTCATTCGGTAGTAAATAAAAGAAAGGCTACATATAATTTTCTCTTAAGGCAGGCTCCACGAGCTGTAAATTACACAGTGTAAAAGCGACACTTTACGGCTAGATTTCGTTGCTACTCGTAAAATATTGATGGTTTCGCCTGCTGTATTATTACACTGCTCAGAAACTGTAATTTTCTGCTAAGATTCTCTCTTTTTTTCTGTTCAGCCTCCGGAACCATAGTAAGGTATTACTTCAGACAATGAACGAGGATAATACGTATGAATGCAAATGAAATGAAATGAAATGAAATCTTGTGCAGTCTCAAGTCGACCTTTCCTGAGATGAGTGGTTAATTGAAATCCAACTACCAAAGAACACCGATATCCACGGTTTAGTATTCAAATCCGTGTAAAATCCTTTACTAGGATTTGAATCTTAGAAATCTCGACTTCGAAATCATCTGATTTGTGATGACGAATTTAACCACTAGACTAACCAAACGGATTGCTGCTAGGATTCTGTAGTCATTTTACTTAACTCCTCTATCCCACCAATTTTCCTCCCCTATCGCCCCCATCACTTCAGACGTCCTTTGCCTTGTAGGTAGTCCATGTTTCCTCTTCTCTCAACGAGTACAATCAAATAACTTCCTAGGCTGTCTATACTCCTCCATTCTCCGTTGCTCATAGCATTGTAGTCTTTCCCCGCTTAAACATCAATCACTGTACTAGCTGCCTCGATTCTTCTTCTGATTTAACATTTCTCACATACTACATTTAGAAACTTCAGAACTCCTGTGCAGCACTTCCATTTCCACATCCAACAATCTTCCCTCATCTCATTTTATAATTTCTCAAGCATTTTACTTGTAAAATAAAATGCTCCCAATAACAATCTTGTACAACCTATACTTAGTGGCTCTCCATATCCTATCAGACCACCACAAAGAATTGGACTTCTGGGTAGCCATCCACCCCAAAGCTATATGATGATTTATATCTTTTTCACTGTTTCCTTCTTGTGATAATATAGAGCCAACGTACTTCAAGTCCTTACATGACTTGATGATGTTTCCATCTACAGTCAAGTCAGTTACTTTAGCACCAGCCACTAGATACTTGGTCTTACTAAAATTTATCTTCAAATTTCTCTTAATAAAGGTTTCTGTCAATTTTCTTTTCATATAGCTAATATCAAACTGATCTGGTGCAATGATGATGTGATCATCTGCAAACAACAATGTGTGTGTGTATATATGTATATATATATATACACACACACACGCTCCATCCACCTCCACTCCCATCCTTCTAAATTTTTCCCCCATTCATCCGAGTAAAGCTTAAACAGAATGGAAGAAAGGCAGCAACCTTGATGTAAACCCTTATTAAGTTTAAAAAACTTTGACAGATGTTTTTCCACCTTAAAAGCACTTACTTGATTCCTATAAAAGTCATAAATTGCTCTTACATTTGTTGGACAAAGGTCACAATTACTAACAACTTTGAATAACTTCTTCACTGGTATTGTGTCATAAACTTTTTCTAGGTTTACAAAAATTAAGTTCTAGTCGCCCCTGGGAAATGGAGAAGGTTTAGTAGATAGAGGGTAGGAGTAACACTGTTTCATGGTCGCTACAGCTCCATGTCCAGTGCCCACTTAGCTGTATGCTATGTCAGGATGGCTAGCACCCTGGCTTCGAGGATTTGAACCAGGGACCTCTGGTTGAAAGGCCGAGACACTACCACTCGCACCACGGAGGCCGGCTTGTCTTAGTGCCCTATAAATTTCTTTCATTACTCCACTCACCACATCCTGCCTTCTATCACCAACACCAGACAACCTTACATCCTCAGCAAATGGTTCTCTTTCAGCATTTCCTTAAAATATCTTTCCCATTCCTTCATTTTAACCATTGACACATTTATTCTTTCATAGGTAACCTTCCTCAAGCTGTTTACAATCTCCCACGCCTCCTTAGTTTACTGCCACCCATGTACATCTCTATTCTTTCACATCTACTTTCTCACATATCACTTTTTGCCTTCACCACTGCCTTCTTTACTTCCCTATTAATTCTTGCATATAACTTCATTCACCCATATATTTCCAAGTCAGTCACCTCTCCTGTGCTTTCTTCTTCTCCTTAATCAAGCCATCCAATCCTTTATTCTGACTTCCGATTTATATATCTCCCCTAACAACTCACTTGCTATCAATGAATTCACCCTTTCAGTCTGCTATAATTCTCCTCCACACTCTCTGTCCATCTCTAATTAGTAATCATTTTTGCCAATCACAACTTGTACATGAACCTGACTGATTCCTAATTCAACTGCTTCAGCTTGTACCTTGCATCTCTTATTTCAGTTTCTCCTTCATTCTCCTGGATTCTAAAACTATGTTTAAACTGTATATACATCTTCACTCTTGACAAGAAATGATCCATTCCACACTCAGCACCAATCAACACCTTTCATCTGCAGTATGTAACTGAAATTTGTCTCTGAATCAAACAATCTCAATCAATAATAGATTTCATGTTCCGAGTAAGCTGTATCAAAGTACACAAGTGAACCTCCTTATCTTGAAAGTATTAGTTTATTACTAGGAATCCAAATGTCTCTCACACACTAACTTTCTTCCATTATCATTTACAACTTTATCTCCAAACCTTTCAGTGATTTCATCATATTTCTTCCATCCGGTTCTGGCATTCAACAAATCCCCTAAAATTAATATCTCTTTGTGCTGGTCTATTCCAGTAAGGGTATTGAAATCATTCGTTGTATTACTATTGGCATTATCTATAAAAACTAATCACCACTATCGAGTGACCCCAAATTCTAAATTCCATTTTAAAATCTTTTCACTTACCTCATCAAAATTCCTTATAAATTTTTTAAGAGTTTTCCTTATTACAATGGCCATCCCTCTCTTAGCTCTTTGGCTCCTAGCGACTCCAATATAGAACATCAAATGATTACTCATTGTTCATTTCCTTTAACTTTCTTCTTTACTTAAGTTAATGTTCTGATATCGATTCCAAACCTATCCGACTGTTGGAAAACCTACCTCTGTTTCATTGTAGGCCCTGAATATTCCATGTTCCAAAGTTACATTTAATCACCAGACAATATTTGTAAATTAAACTTCTATCTGAACTGATTGTATAATTACTAGTTGTTTAACGATGCCATAGGCGTTTGCTTCAATGACAATGGTGATACATCCAATGATAAGCGATAAAAATATTAACTATCGTGTTGCATCCAATACTGAAAATATATCCTGATACAGTTTTGAGTTTTACTGGATGTCAGAAAGTTTGTTTGATTAACTTTCTCATTTAATTCTCTGAAAGTTTGTTTAATAGCTTCAATTTTCACATTTGTATTTTAATTTTTCTGGATATCTCTATATTTCTATGATGATTTGTTCACTCTCAATTCCATTTTAAAAATTATTCTACTACAAACCAATACAAGAGAGACACAAAAAAACATATCGTAATTATGCAACAGGAAATAAATAAAGTATAACCAGATCATAGAAAAAAGCGGACTATAAGCGAAAGTGCAGTAACAGTAACTTACAGTACGTGGAGATTCGGCCTTATGTGTTTTAGATACCTTCTGAATTAATAAGGATAAAAAATCAATATTTTTTGAATAATTAATTTGTGGTCAAATATAATTACAGATTGCGAAGTATAACTTTATAAAATTATGAAAATACCTTAAATTTTATTCGATCAGCAGTTAATGATTTTTTGTTTTTGTTTTTAATTTACCATGAAAGGGCTGCAATTATAGTTCTATGTATTAATTTAAATTACGTTTTTGGATTTAATAATTGTTATGTAAATAATCATCAATGTTTAGTTATATTAATGAGGTATTTGTGGTAGCCAGATGATTTTAATCTATCTATCTAAATTCTCATCAAGACATCACCAGTCACCTACTCACACCAATCGAATCTCTGCAAGAAAAAATTGTATGGGGTGTCTCCTTGTACCTCAATGCTTTTGTTTCATCATTTTAAGTTCTCTCACAACTTTTTAATGGTTTGTGTATGGCCATCAGTTGAAAATTTGTACAAATCAGGAAAATCTACAACCATTATTCAACATTATTTTACTTTTTTCATCCCTTTCAAGGTTCAATTTCCTTGAAATTCAATTACTAAAAGAAAATCTTTTAGTAGGTTTTTAGATATTCACATGGAAGATTATACACACTATAAATCAAGTTGATATCTATATTTTTTACCGAGAAATTAAAAAAAAAAAAAATAGTACAATTCATTGTTACTATTTTAACCTTTTATGTTACTCCATTTTAGCCTTTTAAATTCGGAATTTCAATAAATCCTTTCTTAATGTGAACTTACACTGTACAAAGAACGTGTATACAAATTTTCTTCAGCAGTTTTTGCAGGGCATTGATTTTGAATGACACAACATGTTACTGTTATTCAATATATAGATGTATATTTATATATATATATATATATATATATATATATAAATTAAATAAATATATAAAAATTAAATTCGACCTTGTATCTATATATACAGTATAGATAGATAGATAGATAGATAGATATACACACCCACATACTTATTCTAATAACTGGCGCACTAAATAAATTATAAACTCTAATTTATTAAGCAATTACTGTTTATGTAAAGAGATTAAAATGATGTGACACCTAGCTCGATGGTGTGTTTGTTGTTACTCACATCACCAGTTTTATACACTAACATAATTCTTTGGACAACTTGTCAAATATAGAATTGCATACAACCATGACTAGAGGATATTCTAACTTAGAATATTCTATGATATTGAATATATGTTCACATATACATATGAACAGTCCTGTTCACATATTCTGTGAACAGGAATATAAGTGCAACTTAATTAAATGTCATCATATTAATCACCTTAATGATTTAAACAATAATCACTGATATACGAACTTTTGTCCCAGAGCAAGTAGAAGTGATGTGTTCTACATGTATCTTTCCCCTTAAAATGTTAACAGAATTTTCCCATCACCTTTAGTTTTCAAGTTACACCCTGTTCAGTGTTATATATAAGTTAAAGAAATTATGCAATTATGTTATGGTGTAATCCATTTATAACACATAAATGAATAAAAAAATTGTATTGATTAAGTGTTTAAAAATGATTAGTTTGTTATGAAAGAAAGTCTGCAATGGCACAGAACAATACAATTAGTTATAACTGCAGGATGATACAATTCTTATATGAATTACAAGATGACTTTCTTAAAAACTTAGTCATCATTGTTTGTCAAAGTGATATGTCATAAGCAACATCTGTTTTGATTATAACATCTGAGTTACTGGTTCAAGTTATAGCCAGTGGCTATGGCTTGAAGTTCAATGTTCACTCTGTTGATATCTGTACACTTTGTGTGTATGTACTGATATAATAATTCTGTGTAAACGTTTTTCAGTTATGACATATTCTAAATTTACATTTCATCTTTTGAATTCATGTCATGTAGTGAGTAGTTTTTTTACATTTGTATATTGTGTGATTTTGCAAAACACCTAGAAATTGTGTAAATTCTCTGGACAGCTTCTGCTATATTTGTGGTGAGGTAACATGTAAATTTCAGAAACGTAGTTTTATCCCCTCATCAAAAAATGTTATGAGCTTTATTTTGGCTGTGAAGTTGGTGACTAAGACAAACATTGGATCCCTCACATTTGTTGTGCTACTTATGTCAAACTCCTTACAAGCTGGTCAAAGGGTTCTTGGCACATGAACTTTGCTGTTCCAATGATTTGGTGGGAACCAAAAGATCATGCCTCTGACTGTTAGTTTTGTCTGACTAATACTGAGGGCATTAAAAACAAAGCACATTTCATATCCTAATTTACCATCTGCCATGACGTCTGTGGCTCACAGTGAAGAAATGCATGTCCCTAAATCACCAGAAAACATCATACTTAATAATGATCAACAGAACAAAGATTTGGCAGAGGCTAATGATGTAAGGGTTGATTCAAAATGTGAAGCTTTATGTTTGTTTAGTGAATCACATTTAACACACCAACAGGACCTCAATTACCTTGCATGTAACTTGAATCTATCAAGAACTTTTAGGCTCATGATTGAAAGGTTGGAATCTTTTTCACTACAAAACAAAAGTATATGTTTTCAGAAATAGGCATAATTAATTGAGTTTTTTTCTGGGTGAAAAACACTTCAGTGTGGTCATCCCTCAGTAATGACTTCAAGAATTAATTTATATTTGAAAGCCGTGCTTATGCTACAGATCTGAAGGAAACTTACATGAACATGAAACTTCTGCTAGATAAAATGAAGTATAAAGAATTTCAGTGGAATATATGTGGTGATTTGAAAGTAATTGCTCTGTTGCTAGGTCTTTAATTTGGTTTCACCAAATATTTTTGTTTTTTTTTTTGCAAATAAGACAGCAGAGAAAAAAATCATTAAATACAGAAAGAGTGGCCAAACCAAAGAGCATTAACTCCAGGAACAAATAATGTTAAAGCATCATTTGTTGATTAAAAAAAAAAGTTATTTACTTCACTCCGTATAAAGCTGGGCGTATGAAAAACTTAATGAAACCAATGGATCAAAGTGGGCTTGGATTTGCTTTCTTAAAAAATAAAATTTAAAAGATCAGTGAAACAAAATTCAAAGAAGGAATCTTTGTAGGAACTCAAATCAGAAATTTATTTAAAGATAACAACTTTATTAAATGAGGTGGATAGTACATTAAATGAGGTGCAGAAAGCTGCATGGAAGTCTTTTAAGAGCATTTGCTACAACTTCTTAGGAAACTATAAATTCAAAAATTGCAAAGAAATAGTGGATGATCTTTTAAAATTTTATAAAATCATGGGACGCAACATGTCACTGAAGATTAATCACTAATGTTTTAAATACACTAGTATGTACATATTTTAGTTTTTAAAAAGATTTAACTGAATTTTAATAATATATTTTAATTTATAATTATGTGAAATTTATAAAAATGTGTCTGCTGATGATGGAATAAAAATGCTGACAGCACTACAGATAACTGAGTTTTCTTAACATTTATTTGAACTGTATCTGGTGGACTTAAATAATTGTTTTTAAAATTGTATGTATATATATATATATACAATTTTTTATTATAAGATAATGCGTGGAAAAAAATTTAACTATTGACACTGATTGCATTTGTTAGAGATTCATAAATAACAACATTAATTAAGCTTTAAGAAAATAGTTTATTGTTTGTGAAAGTAAATTATGAGTCAAAGTTTAGTAGATTTGATTCACTCTTAGAAAGTAGAAGTTTTCATTAGGGAAGTTCTTTTGATTATATCATATAATCAGATTTCACTGACCACTGAATAAATTAATTTTATATATCAGATGCATAATAGAAGAATCAATTTAAATTTGAAAATTTACTTACTACTTGCACAAATATTTACATGAAAATTTCCCTCTGTAAAATAACATTTTACAATATTTTATTTTTAAATTGATTACATTTAATTACTTTGATACTGTATTTAAAATGAAATACTTTCAAAATAATGTTACAATAGAATCTGATGTGTACTAATTATTATTGATGTTTATTCAGATTCTAATAGTAAATGAAAATTTAAATTCTGTACTAGAGATCAGTTGTAGCAGTGATTACCTATTTCATAAATAAGTGTGAAACTAGAGGAATATAGTGTACAACTAACTGTTGATAGGAAAAGATTTTCTTTAAATAAAATCAGCGTCCTTAGGGATAGTTATTACTAAATTTTACATTCCTTTATAAAATATCTCAAATTATGGATCAAACTGACTTATTCTAAAGCCTTCCAACTGTTGTAAACTGAAGTTTTCTAACAGGTTTTTTCTGCCTGAAGAATTTAGGACACTCTACTTGGTTTTGAAATATACTAAAGTGTGTACTAAAGTATTTCTTTAATAATTTACAAAAAGTTTACAAAACATATATATATATTTTTCCATTTTTAATGTTATAATGAGTTTACTTAAAAGAAAATAAAATATAAATACAAAAATATCAGTGCAGATGACAAGAACTTGAAGGTTAGTGGTTTGTGGTTTTGGTTTAAAACACATAATGATTTCTCAACAGCTACATCTAATTCCCTACAGTTATGGCCAGCGTTCTAATTCACAACACATCCTGATCTACAGAATAAAAAAGCTGTACATATAATCATTACTCGAACAATAGTTGCAACCGGTTATAGGTACCGAATCAAGAAAGCTGTACGATAAATTAACAGCAAAAAAATTATATAAACAAATACAAAATTTTGGTCAAAACATATTACAGTGCAACAAAAAAATAAGAAATATTTCATTACAATGCATTATGATAAATATTGCGTTACAGTGCAATATTTCATTCATTTACGTAAGTTTCAGGTAATCACTGATAAAGATCGTGTGCTTTGAAATGATTCTAAATATAGTACAGAACCAAACTGAATGTCTTAGGTGATTATTTTTTTTTTTAATACAGATACTCTTGATTAGCAATAAAAATGTTTACCCTCTGTAACAACGTCCCTAAAAATGCTTCATCATATAATATCTAAAATTACTTATGTGAAAATTAATTCTTTTGTAACATATTGTCGTTCTTTTTTCCAGTTTAAGTCCGTGTACTGAATTCAATAAAACAGTAACGCTTCAAGAAGATGAAGAATACATTATGGTTAAGTGCCACGTACCTAAAAGGAAAGGTAAAAAGGAAGTATACGGTAACGTACACGCGAGAATAATTAAAAAACCATCGATCGAGTACAAGTTAAAACACAATGCATCGACAGATGATAAATTAAGTGTGCTTTTTATCGGTATTGATTCGATATCTAGATTAAATTTATTAAGAACGATGCCAAATACAGTTTCATTTTTAAAAGAAAATGATTTTATCGAACTGAAAGGATATAATAAAATCGATGACAATACGTTCCCAAATTTAATAGCAATATTAACCGGATTGACAATAAAACAGTTCAGAAAAAAGTGTTGGCAAACTAGAGATAAAGAATTGGACGATTGTCCTTTATTATGGAATAATGCGTCACGATTAGGTTATTTAACGGCATACGTTGAAGACGAACCGACGATGGGAACATTCAATTATCATAAAAAAGGGTTTAAAAATTCTCCGACCGACTATTATTTTCGTCCGTTCATGATAGCCGCTGAAAATTACATGAAAATAAAACGAGTGGACAGTTTAGAAATCTGTCTGGGTCCAGAACTGACCGCAGATATTATATTAAATTACGCTAAGGATTTTATTAATCGTTTTAAAGATACGCTGCACTTTTCATTATTTTGGATGAACAGTTTCAGTCATAATAATGTTAATACACCATCATCGATGGATAAAAACATGTTGAATTTTTTTACCGATATATTTTATAATAACGAAACTATTAATTCGACCGCTATCATCTTTTTAAGCGATCACGGTATGCGATTTGGAAGGATACGTGAAACGTACGTCGGCTGGTTGGAAGAACGTTTGCCGTTTATTTGGATATGGTTACCGGAGTGGTACAAGAATAAGTATAAAGACAGATATAATAATTTAATAACAAACAGCAATAGATTAACTTCACCTTACGATCTACATTTAACCATAAGAGATCTAATCGGTATAACAAATAATGAAAATGAGAAAAATTATACCTCGGATGCATGTCCTACTTGCGTTTCGCTGTTTCAACAGATACCTTGGAATCGTAGTTGTGAAAACGCCGGAATTACTGAGCATTGGTGTACGTGTTCAGAATATCGAACACTCTCGAATCAAGGCGTTTTAGTCAGGGCGATGGTTCATTATGCTGTGAAAGAAATAAATATCATACTACAGTCTGCTAAAAATTTAACAAAAAATAACACAAAATGCGCTAAACTAGGAGTTAAACGGGTATTAACTGTAAGGAGCATGTTATACGATAAACCGGTAGGGCATAACGACTACGTCGTAATATTTGAAACTTTACCGGGAGCATCTTTATTTGAAACTACAATTAGACACGATAAAACATTTCAAATAATAGACTCTATAAGTAGAATAAACGGGTATTTTTCTCAAAGTACTTGTTTAGAGGATCCCTTTCTCAAAAAGTATTGTTTTTGTACCAAAAAAGTTAATACATAATAATTTGATACTTATCAGTACGCTTTTATTTATTTATATTTAAAACCTACCGAATAATCTGGACTTCACATCAATATAAAAAGTAAATAACTGAAACAAAACTACCGTTAACTGAAAAATACAACAATAAAACTCAGTTACTAAGTATAATTTTTTAAGTAAAGTGTAATAATGAGTAGACTTTTATTTTTATAGTTAAGTATTTATTACTAATTGAATTAACAAGAACAATTAATCGATTCGGTAAGTAACAGTTCCTTTTTACATTACAGAAGATCGTAGTAATACTATTGATATTAAGCTCTCTTAAATAAAATTACTTGAAAGTCGTAATATTTAATGTATAACTTATGATTATGTATGGGATGTAGCAATTTATCGAATAAAAAAACAACAAATCATCCATAATGTTTATTTGTAAAAGCAACTATGTTATATAATTATTGCGATCGTTATCTGACAAGTAAAAACAACGCAAGCATGTCGAAGAACATCGTACTTTACATTGAATTCATTAGTTGTATCATGATGATGTATCATTCATACATCATCCACTAAAAATTATGATGTATCATGATTATCATTGTATATCATGATTATCAAATCTTTTTTTTGTTTTGTTTAACCTCCGGAACCACCGTTAAGGTATATCATTCAGAGGATGAGATGAATGAATTGTAGCGTGTGTGAAAAATGCCATGCCTGACCAGGATTCGAACCCGGGATCTCC
>JAAAKQ030193036.1:0-10000 GCA_010016005.3 Zanna intricata
AAAAAAAAAAAAAAAAAAAAAAAAAAAAAAAAAAAAAAAAAAAAAAAAAAAAAAAAAAAAAAAAGGTAAAAAAAAATCGTTTGGATAAACTTATTCGTATTCATCAAAATTTACATTTTATTTAGAGTATAATTGCTAAAAATATCAAAGTTTTTACTAAAAAGATTTTTAATAACATCAGTAACTTCGAACGTAGGTAAAGAAACAGAAATTATAAAAAAAAAAGAAATTTTAAGTTAGATCCCCATGCTTACCTGCTTTTTAAAAAAAAATCCATGTTGTCTGAATTAAAACTAGATTTTAAATCTTGAAAATGAAAATTTAAATCAATTTATATTTTAAGTACGATTCCCATTTAGCCCCTTTTTTTGGGGCTTAAAAGTGTATTTATTGGAGTAATTATTTATTTGAATTAGGGGGCTCAATCTGGTGCAATGTTATTCATTAAAACTCTCTCTTTTTTTCTGTTTAGCCTCCGGAATCACCGTAAGGTATTATTACTTCATACGCATCATCCTCTGAAGTAATACCTTACGGTAGTTCCGGAGGCTAAACAGATAGAGAGAGAGAGAAGATGATATGAATGTAAATGCAGTGTATCTTGTACGGTCTCGGGTCGACCATTCCTGAGATAACCAAACCTCCTACACCTATACCCACGATATAGTATTCAAATCCGTATAAAAGTAACTGCCTTTATTAGGATTTGAACCTTAGAGAACTATCTATTACGAAATCAGCTGATTGCGATATCTAGTTCCCCACTAGACCAACCTGATGGATTTATTCATTAAAACTAAAAAAAATTAGTTTACTATAACATGTGGAATTGTGATGCTCCCATTTCTGATGGTTTCGATATCAGTTATAAAATGTGTTTGTGTGTGTATGCGTGCGCGTGTACAGTCTTATATTTGTAACAACTTGAAACTCGGTCGACTGGTTTTCGATGTATCAAGCAAAAAAAAAAACTGTTTAGAAATGACGTTTAATATCCTTCCTCACCTGTATCCAATCGACTTGAAAACCTTGTTTAAATATCGCCTGCGTTTATACACGGGGCGTCAGAACGACGCCTTGTATATAAAAATGTTCGAGCCATTTTTGAAGAAATTATGTTAAATTAGTCTGCAGAGATTAATCAAACTAAAGGCCTACACTTAAACGTATGTACATATGTCTTGTGGAAATTTATATTTCTTTTTTAGTGTTTTCTTTTTGGCCGAGGGAGTCTTGAAACTTCGATATTTGCAAAAACCATGATACTCAACATTTTGACTTTCTCTTTCTTGAGAGTTGCTATAAAAGCGGTAGAGGTACAGCCGAGAAAATAAAAACGTGAAAAAGTTTTGGAAATATTAAAAAAAAAAGATTTAACAGGAAATAGGCTATTTCAACAAGATTATGGACTTATGTAGATAATAACTTAATAATCGAAATGCGTTCGACTCGTTACCGATATTTTGTTATTTTTTAATATTATTCCTGTGTATAGATAAAGATTTGCAGAATTTGTGTTGTGTCTGAGTTTTCTACATGAAATCTTGTACTAAATAAATAATGTAAAGAAAGAAAATGTCATATTTATAAGTTTGGGAGAGATATATATCTTCCGTAAAGTAACAGGTAAGGATTCAATCTACCCCGTAGCGTGTCATATATTTCAGTTTTTTTTTGTACGTTTACGCGTAAACGTACAAATATTGATAAATAATATATAAGATTAATTAACAACGTAATAAGCTAGCATTAGTTTGTTGTCGGTTAAGTTCAGTATTAAATTTATCCTGAAGGAGAAATTGTATTCCCGTGAGTAGTTAAGTACATTTTCATTAGTTTGTATAGCTTTACGTCAGTTAGATTTAATTCATTCCCTATTAATAATGTAGGACGACTATTATTGTTAGTTGTATGTAAAGTCATTATGTGTTATCGTATGTAACTGTAAATTACTTTTCAAGTTGTGGCTGGTTCACTAAATTTTAATTTTTTTTCAGCATAACTTATAATAATTAATTATAAAGTACCTTTAACCCATACAATAATGAAAATAATAATTTTTTTTTTCAAAAAGAGAGGCTCTAAATTTCATTTAACTTAAGATACATAACATATTTGTCTCCTTTGTTCTTTAAAATTAATTAAAAAAATATCTTAGTTAAGAGTTTTGAAAAAGTAATATATTAAATTTATGTATCGGGTATTAAAAAAAAAAAAATATCGGGGTTTTAATTTTTTATACTCTCTCTTGGATGAGGTGTGTAATGTTGATTTTAGGCTAGGATCAAAGAGAAATAAAATTAGTTTTAGGTGCTTGAACGGCCGTAGATTGAGTTCCTGTCTTTCCGCTTGACACTACCGCTGGCAAAGATGGCAGATTCTGAACAAGAAGCCTTTTTTGTTGTGCGGTTCGGTAGTTACACGTCAAGGTGAGTTCCAGTTACAGTTCAAAATTTGTCGATAGCATAATCGGTTTGAAATGATAAGGTATCTTATCTAAAAGGATGTATACGGGACGACCGAAGTTGTCTGAAGAGAATTTTGAACGCGTCAGGGATTCTTTTCTGCGTAGTAAAAAAAAAATCTGTCTGGAAGCCCGGCTGCGAATTAGGGTTGCTATTGTCCATTGTTGTAAGGAACGCTTACATTTGCGTCCGTACCGTTTACAACTGTTACAATCTTTGAAGTTACCGACTTCGCGATCGAAATATTGCAGCATGAAGACGTCGACTTTCTTGATCGTATCGTAGTTTAGTGATAAATCAAGATATCATCTTGGCAATTAAAGTCACGGACACGTGATGCCCGTATCTGGAGGTCGGAAAATCCAAAGGAATTCTTAAAATCCGAAAGGGACTGCCCGAAATTAAATTTTTTTTTTTGCAATATCCCGTTCGGCAAGTTTAAATATATTGTCTCTAATTTAAATATATTGATTTATTAATAATTAACTTCCGATTGTAAAAATAGTTTTAAGATAAATAATAATAAAAAAACCCAAATTATTAGTGAAATAAAATTTATGTACTTTTCATTCATGTACTTTTCAGTACTGTACACATGTACTTTTCAAGGAAGTCATGTAGTATCCACATGAGAATTTTTGCGTTGAAGCGAGCGTAAAAGTAGTTGTTTATTTGGATATTCTGCGTGCACGGCTTTTTCCTCGATTGCAAGACGTATCGGAAAATATTATTTGGTAACAAGATGAAGCTTCTCCTTGCCAACATAACTCTGTACGGGATCGGTCGAACGACTGTTTTTCCGACCGGTGAATATGTTGGCACGGGCACGATGTCATAACTGTTTGCGATGGTCTTTAAGGTCACCCGATCTGATCCCATGTGATTTTTTTCTTTTGGGATTTTATAAAAGATGTTTGTATATGTCCCGCTACTTACTGATCTACCCAATTTGAAGCGGCTGGGTAAGCCGGTGTGAGGTAATAGAAGGATCTTCCTTATCCTAGACATGCCGGTTAAAGTATGGACGGAGTGTTCTGTCGGTTGGACGCGTACCGGGTGACGATAGTTGTTCGCATTTAACAATTGTAGGAAGAAATTGTTACTCTTTCGTTTTATTTATGATTCAATACTGTAAATAGCTTTAGAATCCCGATTTTAGTTTTTTAACTCTGTAGTATTAAATAAAAAAAACATTAATTTAGAAGGAGGTGTAAGTCGTGAATTGGGAGAAGACTATGAGATAAAATAAAAAAATATAAGAAAAAGATTATGTTTATGGAAGAAACTATTAGGATCAATGAGTCCTGAAAGATCAAACACACCTCCTATAATGGACAGAATATTTCTTTTAGCGTGTTTTTTAGAATAATTAGAATGAGTAATTAGGAAAATTAGCACGTGTGAAGAATTATTCCAAAGAAGAACTCCTAAAGTACGTAAATTTTGTTCTTGATTTGAAGGAGAGGAAGAATTGTGTTCAGAAGAAGAAACGGTACTATTATTGTAAAACTATTTGTGGAGTGGAAAACGATATTGTTGTATTTGAACTAAATATCGTATGCAATTGTTGTGGCAACTTAAAATTAATTGGGACGAAATATTACTCGTCTCGTTATTAACGTAATGGCTCAATTTATACGACCGGTTGCATTTGATTGAATCAATTAAAATAAATCGTTCCATCAAACCTAACATTGATAGTAAAATCAAATCTATTCAAATACGAAGATTCTCCGATGCCTGTATAAAAGACTATGGCTGTTGTATATATATATACGAATTGTGTACGCCAACTATACAACTTCTAATTTACTTTGTTCTAAATCAGAATTAGCACCCGTAAAACAAATTACACTACAAGACTTGAACTTTGTGGTCGTTTACTATTTAATCGTTTATTATTAAAGGTAGTTACTGCCTTAAACATACATTTTAATGAGATGTACTTATAGATAGATTCTAGAATAGCATTATATTGGAATCATGTACAACCATACTGGAAAGTATTTATCAGCGATAGAATTTCTGAGATTCAGAAAACTACTTCAAATACTAACTGGCATTATGTCAGATTCTCTGATAATCCAGCAGACATATTGTCTCTCTCTTATTTTGTTTAGCTTCCGGAACCACCGTAAGGTATTATTTCAGATGATGAATGAGGATACGTACGAATGTAAATGAAGCGTAGTCTTGTACAGTCTCAGGTCGATCGTTCCTGAGATTGAGATTGAGAATTGAAACCCGACCACCACCAAAGAACACCGGTATTCACAATCTAGTATTCAAATCCGAATAAAAGTTTACCTAGTATCTAACTTAGTAACTAATTTAATAAAGTTACCTTTACTTGAATTTAACCTTAGAAATTTTAACTCCGAAATCAGCTGATTTGCGATGACGAGTTTAACCACTTGACCACTTGACCACTTGGTGGGTTGCAGACATATTGCCTAGAGGTTTGACACCAAGTAAATTACTTTGACATGTCACTTTGGTGATATGGTCCTCAATGGCTTTCACAAACTTCTTGCCATTGTCTAAAAGATAATATTATTACTTATAATAACTGGATATGAATTCTGACGCAAAAATCATTTCTATCATCATCATAATTTCTATCTACTGTTGTATTCGATTAAACTTTTATAATTGATTTTACAATGTTTTTGTTCAACTTACTGCATCGACATGTTACTTAATATTAGTGAAATTTTTATATTTACTTCTTGTGCAGTTTTTACACCCATTTATACTACCAGATCATCTAATCACGGTTATGTTAGCATACGATCCACCGATCAACTTTGATAGTTCCTCTCATTGTATACGAATTTGTCACAAAGTTACTTTCTCACCTTTGTTTTTTAAAACTGTTAATTTTTAGTTTTCTTTATTACGTTAGCGTAACGTACTATAAATAAAGTGTGAAATATTTTAATGATAAAGGGGTAAAGGCGGTGTACAATACATAATTTTCCATAAGATTCTTCACGATTTAAATGTGAAATCTTATCGTGTAATAACTTAAGAGAACAGACAAACCGAAACGTCTTAATTAGTAATACTTCTCAAAAAAATTGTCGGTGACAGATCCGTTGCTGTATTTTATGACAGACGAGATACAGTGGTGCAGTTTCATTTAGGCAGGCGTATTAATTCCCACAATACCAGGTTTCGGATGACTGAAAATACCGGATGTTTGATCGTCCACTTCAGGGATGAGAAAATCGGTGTGTAGTGTGATGTTACTGATAATCGTGTAGCGGGGAAATATTTTTTTAAACTTGATTTTCAATACAGAAGGGTACGGTACAATTTTCGAAGCTTTTAAGTCTATTAACGGATTGTGAAAAAGAGTACGGCTTCTATAAGATGAAGGAACGTGTCACAAATCAAACGTTACAGTAGCACGCATTGATGGGACCTTTCAGAGAATGAACTGTCAGCAGTGGGCGGTGGTTTTTGAGTTTTCCTTTGGAGTTATTTGAAGGATAGAGTTTATGAATTACTGTTTTTATTTATTGTTAATTTAATATTGAAAATTAGTATCAAATTAAGTAATAAATTTCTCATAATAATAGGCCTAATAATTATGACAAAATTATATCAATCTCGACTATTTGTTAACGAATTTAAAAAAATAAAATATCATTTTGTTCAAAATAAAAGGCTTAATAGTTTAACCAATAACATAAATTTTGATAAAACTAATATTTATGAAGATACAAGGATTGGAATTTAAGTCCTGATGTTTAGCTAATTTTAAAACTTATTACCAAGACGCTTACCAAATATTAATGGATTCATCTATCCAAACTTCAGATATAAAGTTTTATATAAAAATAAAAAAAAAATAAAATAAAATGGCGGACAGGGGAGAACGAAGGAGAAATTGCCATTTTTCCTAAGAATACCTTTTGTTTAGTTTTACAATGGAATTCGAATAAGTATAGCCAGCCCACAATTTTAGAAACGCTCTTTAGAGTTATTATATTTTGTTTTAATTCTTAAATTAAATAAAAATAATAAATGTTATTATGTTTTGTTTTAATTCATTCTGTAATCGGCGATAGGTTTTTTTAAGTGTGATTTTATATTAGTAAATGTGTGCATTCATCGGGTTATGATAATTATCAAATTGTTTATACTTGTTATACAAATTAGCGGTTCTATATTATAGGAATTAAAAGTTAAATTCGCTTTTCTTGTATCCTTCCTTTCCCCGTTGTACGTTATTCTCAGTCCATTCTCTACTTTAATTAAATTCGCTAATTTATCGACTTTTGACTAAAAATAACCGTATGCGGGATCAAAGTTTGGTTTAGTTATAAATATTTTGAAATAGTATTTAGCTTTAAGAGCACAGTAATTTGAATTTTGTTCACTGTCAATCGGTGCATATATTTCTATTACATTATTATAATTTAAATATTATTTTTCTTACCTCTGCGAACTTAAGGTTTCAGAAGCACTCCTGTAACATAGAAAAATATACAAAGATTATTTTAATTCTGTATTTTTTGGAATGAATAAATATCTTAGCTACATTTATATAATGATCGAAGTAATATAGAAAAATACTCTTTATTCTTGTATTGAAAAAAAAAATTGACTTGAAAGATGACATATAAAAGTCATAAACTCTATAAATAAATAATCGAAACCGATCAAAAAAAACTTAAAAATTAACTAATTTTACTTTTCCTTAATGTAATTCTTAAGTTAGACCGTAAACATTTATTTTTATACGATTATGTGTTACTTATTTATTGTTGTTTAAATAAAAACTTTTCGCATCAAAATTTCGACCGTTATAAAATAAGAAAATAAATCAGAAGAAACGTCTGTGTAAATAAGTATATAATACCATTATTCTGATCGCTTCAGGATCGAGCAGATGTATGCTGCTTGCCGGCCTTCGCTCCACGAGTGGCAAAGAATAAAAGACAAAGAGAGACGCTACGTCTCTCATTGACTTTTATCCGGCGGTTCCGGGTTCGAATCCCGGATCAGGCATGGCATTTCCCCATGTACGAGTAAGTTCCACAATCTGATAGATGTATCTCAGTCTTGGCTTACCTCCAGGATTTTTCCCTTCCACAGTACCTTTTATTATGGTTTTAATTAACACATTCGCCGCTTCGATCCTCTGTAACACTTAATCTTCGGACACTCTCTCCACCCGTTGGACTTTCATCAATTTGCAGTAGCACCACGTTTCAAAAGCTTCGGTCCTCTTTTCCTTTTCAACTTTCATCGTCCGTATCTTATTCCCGTACTAAAACACGCTCCATAAAAAGGTCTTTAGCAGTCTATTTTTTAAATCTATTAGAAGTAAAAAGGTCCCTCCTTTTATTAAACCCGTTCTTGGCCAGGATTATGCGATTTATTACTCCTTCATCGGTCTACCGTAATTCTGCCATTCAAATACGTGGAGTCCACGTTTTCTAACAGCCCTCCGTCCGGTATATGATGCGCTTTTGCTTGCCGTCAACTTAATCTTTGTTTTATCGATGCGCATATTACATTCCTGGGCGGGAAATACTGGAATATTCCCGGGCATATTATATACTGGGATATGGGAGTTCCCCATCTACTTAAGAATTTCCGAAATATCCTGCCCGTTATTGGCCAACAGCGCTATATCGGCAGCAAATCGTATCATATCTATTCTCTTTCCTTGAACACTTACTCCTCCAACTTCACGTAACTTCTCTTTTACGTCATCCAGCCCTCTCTGTATATAACCGTTGAACAATGGAGGCTGTATCTTGCAGCCTTGCTACTACTTGTTCAACAACGGCCACTTAATGATGTTTGTGGCTTTTTACTACTGCCGTTTCACTTAAATACAAACAACGTTTTATCATTTTATCCCTGTATTTCAGCCCAGGTTTCGAACAGCATCGCCTGGTTTACTTTATCGAAAGTCTTTTCTATGTCTATGTAAACTAAATAATATTAGGGTAAATACATTAACATAATAAATATAAACGATAACTACAAAATAAATCGTAATTCGGCAGGATTTAATGAAAATTATTTATGCATATATTTACGGATACTTCGACGGAAAAGCAGAAAATTCAAGGATTTTTAAATCGTCAATATGGATTACTTAAAATTCGTCTATAGAGTAATAATAATGTTTGAGTAAAAGAAAACCCTTTAATTGTACTTTTGAAAAAGTCGGGGGGGGGGAAGAATTTTAAAATGGTTCGATGATTAATTAAAAACAGCTTTTCTCGTTAGCAAAAGTATTTTTTGAGTTTCATGAAAACAATATTTTGTTTGGTAGAGATGGGATATTGTTATATTTTAAGTATAAGCATAAGGACAAGTAAATATTTAACATTATCTAAATATCATTCATCATATTTTTGGGAGCTAGAACCAAACCACCGCAGCTCATTTTTGTGTCGTGAAAACTCGTTCTGTTAACTGACAACTGTGTATTAACTTAGGCTGTTTATTTTTTCAGTTGTAAAATTTTTGAAATAGATTTTTAATATATTTCCCGTGAAAATACTTTGAATATCATATGCTTTTAGTTGATGTATCTTTACGCTAAAATAGTTCAATACTAATCCGCTACATTAAAAACAAAGTTAAAAGTATATCATAAGTAATTAAAAAAAAAAAAAATCTTGATGTTTGTAAAAAAGTTAGTAAGGGTATACCCTTAATAATCAACACAATGAAAAAATTTGATTTGGACATCACATGACTTCTTAGTACGCCTATTAAGTTACATATATTCATTTCTTTTAAAATGAAACGTACATCAATTTTTATTTCATTAATAACTTATGATATTTTTTCATATTTTTTTAATTGAATTATTACTTAACG
The DNA here is from genome assembly GCA_010016005.3 of Zanna intricata. Taxonomy (NCBI): domain Eukaryota; kingdom Metazoa; phylum Arthropoda; class Insecta; order Hemiptera; family Fulgoridae; genus Zanna; species Zanna intricata. The sequence goes on from JAAAKQ030193036.1 coordinate 9,321, forward strand.
TAAATTTTTTTTTGCAATCAGAGGTTAATAATTATTAACAAATCAAAATATTTAAATTTAAAAAAACGGAGATGAAGTCTGATTCGAAATGATGCGGCTTCCCCTTGTAAGATTCAAATTTTCATTAATTAAAATTTTATTTCGCTATAACAAGTACCTCTTTCTACATATTGCTGAAAATATGTCATTGAGGGCTTAATCCTACAGTTAAGAAAAAGTTCAAGATCCAAATTGTGTTTAGAATTTGAGCTTTTATGGACACTTTTGTTTCTGTGGATTGCAATCAAAAGGGGAGGTTCACAACTAGATATTACGACAGTTCTAAATTTAAAATTACATTCTACGGCTAATCGTTTTTCAGTTACGCGAGCGAGATAAGTACAGACGTCACTCCGAAACCTAGTCAAAATGGATTTAGGGATGTTCAAAACGAATATTTCCATTGAAATCTAAAAACTGAAATTTTTCGCGATCGCAATACATGAGATTTAGATCATTGAAGTCGGTGCATTTAATTTGAATTGTATCATTCAATTGATAATCATGTTGAGTTAGAAGAGCTTGTTTATAGTACACGTTTACTGCAGTAAACGTTTTATTTTCCACCGATGCTGTGTTTTTTTTGTGTAATTATCAACATTAAAATAATATAATACAGGTCTATTTCTCATTTAGCCGTT
>JAAAKQ030193047.1:0-12010 GCA_010016005.3 Zanna intricata
TCCTTCATCGTCGTTAAAAAAAAAAAAAAAAATAGATAACAAAATTACAAATTAAATATGTACAAAACATTACTAAAGAATTTATTTTTTCTGTTATTTGAAATTGTAACTATTTTTAAAATAAATTAATAATACAAAATACGACAGAAACTAATTTTTTCGTAAGTTTTACTCATAAATGCAATAAACTTTATTAAACCATCAACAATACAATACCGAATAAAATAAGCAGTTTTTTTTTTTTTTTTTATTCTCAAGCAGTCAAATCTTAATTTGAACGGTTTTCTTACAAGCATCAAATGTTTCTATCAAAGAATGCGACAGAAGTGATGAAAAACATTTTTTTTTAATTCTACGATCGCTATATCAGTTCCACAAGATATTACACTAAAATTCCTAAAAATTACCAGGTATTTAAAATTTACTTTAATAGTGAAGCCATATATCTAGGTACAAATAACAGTCACTGCTGTTTTATATGAGAGTAATATGTTAAATATGAAACCATATTACGGTGAACAATGAAATAAAGATATCTCGTTGAATACCGTCTCTATAATATATATCTCCATTTATTAACCGGCTTATCAAAAAAGACATGAAAATCACTTAGCTTCTGTTTTCCTCCAGCTACATATGTCGAAGGAAGTTAGATTTTCTTAAGAACTGTTATACAGTTTATTTATAGAGATCTTGATTTCGTGAACGCACAAGCCATTTAATAAACTGGTAAAAAAGTGATAAAAAAAATAATAACATCAGTAATTTCTTTGTTCAAGTGTAAAAGTAATAGGATGGAAAGACTCTTTACACAAGTTAAGGGTGCATCATGCCTGCCTATTCCCAAACACCACAGCAGTGGCCATGAGTTGAGCGTAGATGTTACGAACAATAAACCGACAAATATAAGTGAAACGTAGAAATAAAGAGTAAACAACACATGTACTATAACAATGAACTAACTAAGGAGTAGAGGAGTACAATCTGCCAAAAACAGAATGTGAGATTTCATGGGAACAGAATAGCATTTCTATTTCAGTAAAACAATATAAATATATAATTTTACTATTGTTTATATGTACAGACACAACCAACAGCAAAAAATTTCTCAGGTGTGAAAATAAAGTATGGTATTAATTTAAACAGTAACAGTCGATTGACAAAGGTCAATGACAAAGATCCAACAAAACTGAGCATTTGATTGTTTCTATACCTATCATTCAAAGCAGGTTATAAGAAGAAATGATATAAACTACTTATAATTTTATCAGAAAATAAGAATTATCTGTTATTACGATAAATCTGTTGAGAGATTTTAGTAAACTTACTGTACAACTGGAATAAATCATATTAAATGCTAACATAACATATTGCGTAAACGACAAATCTTGGTAACGACTATAAACAAATCTTCAAAAATCAGCTCACATTTGTTGGAAATGGGACAAATACGTGAAGAATTTTCTTCACGTAAGAAGAGATTCATGAGGAGAGAAAAATTTATCATCAATTTTTTTAATTTAAATTAATTAAATAAACTTAAATTTTTCACCAATGTATGTTAAATACATTAACCGTAATGATTATAGGTGACCCAACTTGTTTACAAATCATCATAGAAATGATGTAAACATTTTAAAAAATAACGAACATCCCGTGCTAGGCTGGGCAGGGAAAGTGAGGAGTTAAGCGGATTCCCACTGCCTTCGCAATGATGCAGGTAATATTCAGTCATGCTAGTAGTCGTGCACCTTCCATGTTCACTGTATAATGAACATCATTACTCCTGGAAATATTACAGAAGTACAGAAGTATTACATGAAAAAGCCTTAGCGATTTTTATTGTATGCATTTAATCCACTACAGTAGATGTTTAACCTTCAGAGTTCTTTTTCTACTTCTATCTTATTTGATATGACCCTTCTTCAATTTTTTCCAATAGGAAAATCTTCTCCATACCAATACTACACTGTATCTTTTTTGTAATCGTTAGGAAGAGTTTCAAAATTTATATTATGAAGAAAATAGTGTACTACAATAATATTCTGTCAAGGATGCACTTCAACATGAACATAACTACAGAATGGAGAGTATTCATCGATATTTTGAAAACGAGTTTAAAGGCTGCCCTTTTGAACAATGGCAACAAATTTCCTTCTGTGCCTTATGTAACCTTATGCAACTGACACGAAAGAAACATATGACAATATAAAAATCCTGTTAGAAAAAAATTCAATACAACAGGTTCCATCGAATTACACGTTGCGATTTAAAAGATGTTAAAGGGTTTGCAATTTGGCTACACTAAATTTTGTTACTTTTTGTGCAATCAGGACGGCAGGGAATGACAAATCATTTTATCAGGAAGGAATGGCCAAAATGCGAAGCGTTTGACCAAAAAAAATGTTGTAAATCACTCTTCAGTTAACTCTGAAATCATTCTTCTACATCCACTACATAGAAAATTAGACTTTTCAAAAACTTTATTAAGGCTATGGTTATAGAGCTGTTCATAATTTGAAAGAAAAATTTCCTCACGTTGGTGAAATCATGGAAGGAATTTTCGTGGGCTCCTAATAAGACCCCACCTAGTGTTCTCTGGTCTAGTGGTTCTCGATGAACTCGTCATCGCAAATCCGCTGATTTCGAAATCAAGTGTTCTAAGGTTCAAATCCTAGTAAAGGTAGTTACTTTTATACGGATTTGAATATTAGATCTTGGATACCGGTATTCTATGGTGGTTGTTTTTTAATTAACAACACTTCTCAGGAACGATCAACCTGACTGTACAAGACTATATTTCATTTACATTAATACATATCATCTTCATTCATCCTCTGAAGTAATACCTTACGGTGGTTCCAGAGGCTAAACAGAAAAGAGAGAGGCCCCTATTAAGAACTTTGATTAATGATGAGCAATTTAAGGAACTGTTAAACAGAGTCAAAAAGTCAGCGTGGAGGTCATTAAACACTGTTGAACAAAACGTTTTAGGAAATTATACGTACATCCTCCAACTACTGTGACAGGGTAGCTAGATTATTAGTTACACAAACACGGGGATATAGAACGTCCCTAAAAATTAATTTCTTGGATTCACATATGGATTTCTTCCTGGGCAGTCTCAGCAGTGTCAGTGACCAGAAAATGGAATACTTCCATCAGTCATGGAAACAAGTAACAATGGCAATGGAGAGCAGAATGCTAGCAGATTACTGTTGGAGAAGACAGATGTCAGATGGTAAACACAAAAGGAAAACAACCACCACATTTTAGGTAAGTTTAATAGTGCCCAGCATATATGTTAATTCTTACATTTCTTTCATAGTTTACTTATATATCACAGAAAAACTGTGGGTGATGGATTAAAATTTATTTACGTATTTTAATGTAGTGTCTAAAGTTCTATTAGGATCATATATTTTGTTCTTTATGCCAAAAAAAGTCCCCATTGTAATTAGCTTTATTATATTTTTGAATACAGAAACTCTGCCACTATACTTTTCTCAAAATTGGATAATTATGTATAATATACATTGTTATCATAATAAAAAAAAGTTTTTTTACACTTAACTGTTAAGGATAAGTTTCAATTTATTAATCAGTTGAACTAAATAAAATATAACATATCCAAAAGGATTATAAATGTAATTTGCATAATGATATTATTTAAGCCAACTATTTTGACAATCTATGGTGTACAATAATAATCTAGATGAAACCTAATAATAAATGCACATAATAAAAGCAAATGTTTTTAAAAGATTAACTCTCTGTGGAACAACAAAAACATAATTAGTTCTGTTCCTTCATCAAAATAAGCATTTAACTTGTTATGCAATAACATATGTGATACAATAAAAGGGGAAAACTACTTAAAAAATTAATAAATCAAAAAAGTAACCAATTGATTACTTAACTAAATTACAGATTACATTAGTACAACTTTGCTCATCTTAAAAGAAACATAGTCTACTTATTTACAATAAAAATATGAAAGAACCTATTTGAAACTAAGCATTAAAAAACAACCAATAAAATTAATTGCTTCGAGTTATTAAATTGTTGAAGAAACAGGTCTAGAACTGAACTTAAATTATTCATCAAATTAGGTGGCCTACGTAAAAATGGATTATTACAATAAACTGCTTTTTATTCCCTAAAATACTAAATAAATTTTTTTCCCATTAAAAAAAAACATGCATGTGAAATTTAATAAGAAATATTAACAATAAATAACAATGAACAAAAGAAGAATGCTGTAACATCTATAATTTAGAACTACATTATTTTGTTAAAACATCTAACTACTGAAAAAAAAAAAACACCTGCACATTTATCAAACAAAAATTCTAATAACACAAAAAATATTCAAGGTAAATAAAATACAATTAATCAATTTATGTTTAATATTTTAATCTTTTAACAGATGACATCATCAATTAGATGAGACAACTGATAATTTAATTGTAAATAATCAGACGGAACAATTATCAACTTGTTTCAAGATGATTAGAAAAACCACATAATAAATATGCTTAAAAATATTTCATTTATTGATAACCAAAGTACTTCACTATAGTGATAAAATAAAATTTTACGTATGTTAACTTGTCGTTTAATAAAGTACCTTTGATTTCTAAGAATTATAAAAAATTCTGACATGTGATCCAGAGTTACCCATGTTTCTAACGATTTACAATAGCAAGCCTTTAATATCACATAAGTTATTAAAATTAAAGCCACACTAAAAAAAAAATGAGGTAAAATAAATTGATTATTGGATTGATAATGAATTAAAAACACAATAAAATCCTTAAGCAAAATACTTACCTACAGAGAAAAGGTTTAACATTTAATTGTAATTTAATCTGATTAAGAGAGAAAGTCATTTACCACGAAGTTATAACGCAGAATTACTACAATTAGATTACAGTATCCAGTGAAAAAAAAAAAATTAAAGGAAATTTAAGGTAAATAGATTACAAATTAAATCAAATTATCTTGAGTAAATAATTACCAAAACATCTTCAATAACAAACATACAGTGGTTCCAGCTGATGCAAGACTGCTTAAAAAAAAGATAAGAGTGGGGGGTAACAAACTTGTTAAAAAAATGTTATATCTATATTCGCTGGATTTTTATGGCAAACTTCACATCTTAGATGATTCTCATAAATGATGATATAATGAGTAAATATAGAATAAAAGGAATAATGCTAAAATTACTTAAAATCAGTGCTAAAATAACACTTACTATCAAAATGACTGGTTTATCAATAATTTTTTCTGAAGAATGAATGAAAAATTAAGCGAGATCAATTAAGGGTGCTAGCGTTTACAGGGTAGTGATGACATTGAATCAGAACTCTACTTATTTAAGGAGATATTCTTTTAAGGCAAAATGATGTACACCAATATCTATCAAAATTGTTCTAGCAGTAGAAAAAAGGGAAGGCAAAGCGATGAAAAGATAAAATATAAGGCAACAAGGTTTAAATATAACTTAATCAATCAGACCGTGAACTATCTATTTCTTACATGAAAGGCAAGCACTAATCCTTTACAATCCTGACACATACCAAGAATATATCGGATGATAGCTATTTTTACAGAAATACTCTAGAATTCAATATATATATATATATATATTGAATTCTAGAGTGTACATATATATATATATATATATATATAATTATATATGTGAAACTATATTCACTATATTTGAATCTCGGAATTCATATGTGAAACTGTTTTACTATTCTTCTTTGCCAATTAAACATATTTAGATAGTACTGGGAATTGAAAACTACTTAAATTTTTAACCACTCTTGAACATAAACACAAGTTCTGAGAGAGAGTGGAAGGAAACGCTGATAGTTTCCAGAGCCAAAGTAAGTAAAACATCTAATTTCAGTAATTAGAGAAATCAGCCTCCTTAAAGTTGGTTACAAAATTTACGCAAAAGTTTTAGCTAACCTGCTCATAGTTTAAAATTTTGTTGAACTGCTCTGACAATTGGAAGCATAGTTGTAAGTTCATACACTTCAGAACAGATAGCAGGCAACACAGCATCACTCCATAAAGTAGTACGTAATTTTATTATATGTTTCTATTAATGAAATCATAGTCATATAAATGTGTAGGGATACTTACCAATACTAATTATTGTTATAGGCTAACTTAATCACACAAGAAAAGATATCATAAATAAAATTCCTTTATTTATTTTATAATAGCAAATAAAGGCTACAAAATAAATATTATACGATATTCTTTCCTATTTGATCAAAATAAAGCATTCTTAATTAATAAATTTCAAAAGTGATTTTGTAAATGCTGGTTATAACCAATCCATAACAACTACAAATGCTTAACAATATGAGAAAATATTAAAAATTCTAAATTAAATATACTCTGTGTATAAGACTCGAAAAGAATTCTTTAGTAATAAGCTATTTAAAATTAGTAATTAAAAAACATACATTTACTATTTACTTGTGATAACAAAAATCTGATAACAAAAAGTATGAAATAAGACCACAGAAATGAAACAAATTGTGAATGGTTTGTTACATACCATGTATGTAACATTGTGAATGGTTTGAGCAGACATACTCGTATTATAGGTAACACTGTCACGCTGCTAGGGGAACATTAACTAAATAATCAGTGCCAATCAACTAGTAGTACAGTTACTGATTACTAAATCAGATTTATTCTAATATATTGGATTGTAAGATGATTAGTGAGCTGCTTTAAACAATTTATTTATATTTTCTGTAACTGAAAATAAACAACTGGATTCCATAAATGGAAATCTTACAATAACTTCTGTTAAGAAGCATTTATAAGAAGTTACTAATTTTTCAGCTTGCCTCTGTAATGTTAAAAATTTCATTCTAATATCAATTTATTCTAACATTAAGTAAGCAACATTAACATTAGTAAGCAAATCTAGTATATTAATGATGTACTGTTATTTTATTATTATTGTTACTATTACCACTACTACTGATGTTTTAAACTATTAATATAGATGGCATAAAATTGTTAATTGTTATTATTAAGCTCAACAAATTAATATGATTATGTATATAATCACAATTTTTTTGAAATTTATGAATGTATGAGTAAGAGTGAGAGGGAGAGGCAAGAGGGAGAGAGGTGAGGTAGCTGTTGAAGGGGGGTACAGAAACATGATAAGGGGAGGGATGAAGAAGGAGAGGGGGGTGAGTGAGTGAGTGAGGGAGTGAGTGTGGGAGGATTATTTTCCTTTGAAAATAATTTCAAAGGAAAAAAGGAAGACAGGATCTTTATCTGCCAATCTGATAATAATTATAATTTAAGGTACTGATTTACATTACTATATATATTAAATATTAACTTGAATTGGCTTGTAATTGTTTTAGACACAGTATTTTTTTTTTCTCCATTATTTTATTTTTTAAATTACATTATGCACAGGTATAATACCAATTTTCTCAACATATAAAATAATTATCCTTGATCGTTTGGTAATGAGTTTCTTTAAAGTCTGAAGATGGCTGCCGCTTTTCAGTCCAATCTTTACTTTGTAAATATTTACTATGTATATAACATACTATTATGTAATTGAAACATATTTTTTTCATAGACAAATATGTGATGTCTTGACATGATATTTCTATACAATATTATTTACTTTTTTATTAATTAATACTTAATTTCAAAGACATTTTATATCATTTAAAAAAAAACACCGTTTTCAAAATATGTATTAAAGTTGAATAAAAAATAGCGAATCATTTTTTAAATTAAATTTTTTAAAAATTACTTACTCTCAAGATATATTTATCTTTAACAGAAAAACTGTTGACTATGGACAAATAGAGCTCAAGTCAGTCATCTAATCTTGGTCAGAGCTTGGCTCTTCGCTTTCCTTGACTTGAAAAGCCTTTGGCTTTTCAAGTCAAGGACTTTTTTTTCTAGACTTGAAAAGCCTTTGGCTTTTCAAGTCAAGAAAGCACTTTTCAAGTCAAGAAAGCACTACAAGGAAAGACTTGAAAAGCCTTTGGCTTTTCAAGTTTTTCCTTGTAGGAAAGGTTTTTCCTACAATAAGATATAATGCCTAAGGAACTTTGTCCGAGAAAGTTTCATGTAGCTTCTGTCTCTTGTTTTATATGAAAATTGAACTTTTTGTTAAACTCTTAGTGCTGAGTTTCCTTTTTTTGTTGACAACATCAATTATATATACATATATATATATATATATATATTTCATTTTAATAGGAAAAAATCATAAATCTTACACATTCGTCATAATTTCATATGAATGTCGAAAAAGTTTCTTTTTCACATTTCATAAAAATACAAAACAAAATCAAGATTTACTGCAATTAAAACTTCAAACCTGCAAAAATTAAGCTTAATATTTGTTGTTAAAATAATTTTAATTGTAAATTATATGAGATTTATATGTTTTGTAAAGCAACTAATGCATTTGTGATACCAATAACATTATAAACATTAAGAAATGGTGAAACAAGTCTACGGCTTTATGTAATATTATAATATATACTAACTATACTTATTTACAAGCAGTTAGAGAAGAAAAATATTTTTTATGACATCTGTAATATAAATGGAAACATAATGTTGTTCATGATAAAGCTATATAAAAATACTTATGCAATTTTATTAATTTTCTTAGAACTAAGGTAAAAATGGGACAGGTACAGGCAGTGTGACTTCACAACAGCAGAGTTATATTCACAAGATGTATGATCTCACAATAGCAGCATGCATTTGTAAAATTTTAGAATGGCCTTTATTAAGACACTCTACAGCATTTTTAAGCATGTTTTCAGTCTGATATACATCGGTTTTAGAAAATAAAACTATAAAACAGGTGAAACAATTAAAACTTTTATGCTAATGTTATATCCTTTGAAGAAATGAATGAAAGGTTAACATAGTTTATGGTAAAATCAGAAGAACTGATGAAAAAAAGCATGACATGATTTTATGATAAAAGCTTTAAACAAATCATAGCTGTATGAACAGAATTATATAAAAGTGTAATTATTTTATTCATTTTCCAGGCTATTTTATTAACTCCTTTTTATACTTTAAGAATAAAATAAATATGCTCTATATTGATTTTGGATGGGGGTACTTTTTTCAAGTATGTTATATATAATTACATTTCTGTTTTTATTACTTCAAGATAAATTTTACAATACGCAGTTAAAATTTTACTAAATCTCCCATTTAAGATACAGCATCCCCTCATTTAACCCATCTTCATCAGCTTTTCCAAAGAGTTAACTGCCTAGTTGTAAAAAAAAAAAAAAAAAAAAAAAAAATAATAAAATTAGATAAATAAAAACTGGTGATTTGAAAAGTTGTCACAGAAGTCTAACAAAGACTGTGTCTGAGAGTCCCTGATAATAAGATTTTTCCAAAACTGTCTACATTTTTTTGGTTACTATCACTTTAAAATGTACATTTATAAGTGAATAACCAAAAAATTACAATAAACCATGGAAATTATAATATACTGAGAGGAATATTTCATACCTGACATAATTTATTCTAATAAATTAAGATCACATTATATTTAATTATTATACCAAAATCTTTCAAGTGAATAACCATAACATTTGTTAAGTTGAAAACATAATTTATTAAATTGTCCATTGTTTAAAAATATACTTTAAATAAATTGAGAAATAATGGATTTTATTATAAAATTCCAATTTCTTTTCAAACAACATGACTATTAAAAAGATTGCTGGAAGATATTGATATAAACCAAATAGTATCTACAAATAGACAACGTAATAATAATAAAAAAACTCAGCTAAAATCAAACCTCTGTTACAAATTCTGTTACTAATTATAAATCTACTTGAATCATTTATTTTCAGATATCATCAGCAATATAGAGGTCTCTGAGGTCTGGTTGCTTTTTTAAATCTGTTTTAACTGATAAAAAATCCTGGATATTAACTAACAATCTATTCAGCAACCTATTTTTAACATTGAAATTGTTTTAAATCAAAATATTAAGTGATGTTTTAAAATAAAAATTGAAATATAGGGCAAAAATATACTGATCTGAAAATCTGACAATAGCCCAGATTACCAATGGAGAATTACAACAGAAATTCTGTAAAGATTTATCTAAGAGTAAGGCAACTGATCCACTGGTATCTACCTCAATCTCAATCTCTCTCACTTACTCTACAATCTCTCAAAATGGGTAGGATATGATATTACTTACATTCTTTTTCAAATAAAATCTTTATGTACTTTTATTAAACTTTTCCTGAGAATTCCTGTGTATTATAGGTTGAAACAAATTTCCTATGTTACAAGAGTGTTGTTGGACTGTTTAACTTGTATAAAAATTTAGATAAAAAACAGCAAGCAACTTATTACTGTAAAACTAAGTATTTCAAACATAAGTCTAATTATTTCTCAGTAAAAGCATTTACAAATTGGTTTACTGAAAATAAAAAGAAATATATATTTTTACTTAGAATTTTTATATGAACCATTCTTAATTAATTTTTGGCTGGATATAGTTAAAATAAAAACCTGTTTACCATATTTCTTTCCTTTCGTAAGTAAAGTAATTTTATAATACACAATATTAATCATCATTTTAAAACTTACTTGGCTCTAAGATGAGATAAATGCAACAAATATAATTATCATTATTCTTTTCATAAATTTAATTTAAAGGGTAATTAAATTTGTTAGGTTCCATAATCAAAACAGTAATAACAACATGACAAGAGCTACAAATTACTTCTGAAAGTGGGATATCCATTTTTAATTCTAGCCTCAAGATGTAAAGTGGAAAGAATGAAAAGGTTTCCGAGTACTTTCTTTACTGTGTCATTTGCATATTAGCAAATAAAGTCCACTGAAAATCAGGTTACATTCAGCACAATAAGGGAGATATTCATTCATTATTCATCATAGACTGATAGTGAAAGTCATTACTTTCTGACAAAACAACTCACTGGTACCTGTTATACCCATGAACTTTATACATATCACAGCTATAACAAAAAGAGGCAAATAATGGAAGTACAGAAAACCCTTAGTTGAGAAGTAATTCACTGGATTATAATTAACACTCTATTATAACATTTACATTTAAATAAATTATTTCTAATCAGTAATTATTTTTTATTAAATTAACCTACTGATCTACTATTAAGTCTTCATGCAAAAAAAAAATAATTTTTTTTATGATACAATTAAAAGTTTGAAATTTTCATGGTATCTTTGGAGACAAATGTAAAAAATCTGCTGATTAACATCAATATAATGTAATTATCATTAATATCATAGATCAAGGGATGAAATATAGTTTGAACTTTAAACTCCTCTTCTAAACATTCAAAAATATTCTTCCAAAAGACCATTTTAGAAATAAGATTTAGTTTCTTCTTCATTGAAGTAAATGTAACAGAGACGTGTTAATGGCACTCATTTTGAAGTTATTAGAAAATTGATTCAATATGTGGCCAAATTAGTTTATCTGTGTTGTATAGGTTTAATTATTTTTTCAGATTCTCTGCATTTGTAAATTTCATATTGTTCAAATGTGTTTGTTAAACTTAATGTATTTTACACTGAATTTGTAAAATTTATTTTTGGGGGTTATTATCTTTATACATTTTCATGAGATGGTTTAAATAGGTTAATTCAATTGTGCATGAGGATATATATATATATAGTGTAGGAGATATAATTTTTTAGAAAGTTATTTCTTTAGACATAATTACTGAATAGTTTTTGAGACCTCTGGTTTGACTCTGTAACAATTTTACCTGTCAGTTGGTAATTAAAAACCATTTTAATGAATGAGGTGTTCAGAATAAAAATATGATTTTATTGAAATAGTGGTTAGAAATTATCATAGCAACCAGATATATAAAAAAAAGGGAGTGAAGAGTCACTCATTTATTCCTTTAAGTTGCCGGCCTCCGTAGCCGAGTGGTAGTGTCTC
>JAAAKQ030193058.1:0-12010 GCA_010016005.3 Zanna intricata
TTCAATTTCAGTATAACCTGATTACTTAAATTAAAAATTAAATTTAATAGTATTATTTTCACAGAAAATGGACACAGAGGGGGGTCCCGACATTACTGACAAGTGGGAGGCTCGATCGTCTAGTCCGGACTAGACATCGAGTACATTCACTTATATGTATATATATATATATATACATTTTTTTTATTAGAACTTCGAAGATAGAGACGAGCTGAACGAAATGTGATATATAAATGCTATATACTTGAAATAAATCATCAGATTTAGAAGCCTAATCTATTGTGAAATTTTGCGTCAGTTCTGTCAGTTTCCCACAGCATCACGCGAGAACTAATAAACCAGTGGTCGGGAAACTGCGGCTCGCGAGCCGCATGTGGCTGTTTGATTCCTTGGCTGCGGCTCTTCCACGAAATGTTTAGTGCTGGCACGGAATATTATTTGCATTGTAAGAGAGGAGTAAACATTTTTGAAACGCAAGCCTACAGAAAAGAGGCACATTTTTAGAAAGCAACAATAACATGGATATTCGCTCGCAAACATGTCTATCATTATCTCCGTCGAATTGCTGCGCGCCGAAATGTATATTAACTATTTGTAATTAAAATACTTTTCGGCTCTTTTAAAAACACGGTTAAAAATATGGCTCTTTGAATAAACTTCAATTTTGTATTGTTTATATTTGGGTCTTTTGGATGACGAGTTTGCCGACCACTGTAATACACCAATCGATTTCAAATTTTCAGGATAAATTCGTATCATCCCAAGAAAGCTTTTAAGCCATAGATCGAGGGCCTAGCCCCCTAGGGGGCTTAAGTAGAAGAAAAAGTGATATGTTCATCTACAACATGAGCTTCTATGGCAAGAACATGGGGAAACGTTGGAGGAAAGAAGAATTAATTTTTCAGGTATTAATTGTTGTTCATCAATATTATTCTAAACAAAAACATGAGTACAACAAAAAAATCTGGGGTTCTAAAGCTAAATGGGAAGGGTAAGCGAAGTAATTAAATTATCTATAGTATTTAATAAAAATAATAAAATTAAGAAGTTAGCAGTAGTACTTCCGGCAATGTATCATAACAATTGTCCAAAAGTTTAATAAATTCAAATGAAATTTATATCTTTCTTTCTTTATACAGAACAAACATTACTCAATGAATATGTATTCATTAACTAATTAATAATTCCTTCAATTTAGAATGATGCGTAAATAAAAAAGGGGAAGTATAAATTCGGTAGTTTTATTTAGAAAAAATTATATTCTTTAAACAATTTGATAAGTATGTAATTCATTCCTGCAAGGTTGTATATGTACGTATGTTAGGTGATATGAGCATAATAGTTGTAGGCGACCTGACATTGAACCCACGAAGTCACCCCAAAAACGTTCATAAGTATTACAAGCATCTCATACCGTACTTACTAACGACAGTGTGAAATGTCAATGTGGGAATGTTTTCCCGTTTTCTTCTTAACGGAGTCAAATACCTGCTGCATATCATCAAGCCAAATATAACTACAAGATACACCTTCTTTCCATTTTTTTTTATAATGAACACCATTACTTTCATGGAAAACAAATTTTATTAATCCCGCCATATTATCGGAGATGTTTTACTGCGTCAAAGTCATTAGGAAGATCGTATAAAAGATGCTGACAACAGATAATGTACCCTTTCTGTAGTAAACACTGTCCATTACTACTACATGTATGTATACTATATGCATGAATGTATACTTGATTTATTATTTGTTACTATTATTATTGTTATTTGTTATTTATTATTTACATATTAGTATTTTTCAAATAATCATGGCTGGTAATTTACCTAACCAAATTGGATAGTCAAACAATACTGGAAGACTGAGAATGCTGAAATATTCGATAAAAATGGGCTACAAATCTGATTTATCTTCACCAAGTAGACTAACAATTTACAGATTACGCAATAAATTTTATATAACTGGCTCCATCTGTTATGTGCCAAAAAGTGGTCAATCGGTCAGCGTTACTACCCAGGGCAATGAAATGTTAGTTGCGCAGGCGTTTATCCAAAGCCCGAAAAAAAATCAAAGAAAAGAGCTTCTCGTGAATTAGTCACTCCACGAAGATTTCTGGGACATCAAATGCAACGTTTAGGTTTGAAAACGTATAGACCAAAATTACTTCATTGATTGATGATCCAGATCGACGTTTACAATTCTGCGAGGCAATATTGAATGCAGAAAGAAGAGGGATGCCATGATTCGCGAAGCGTCTTGGTCCGACGAAGCGATTTTTAAACTTTCAGGCGCTGATAATAGGCATAACTGCATTTATTAAGCAAGAGAACACTTCATAAGAGACGCATGCCATGAAATTAATAATGATAAAAACTTCTGTGCAAAAGTGTGCTTGAGTGTAGAAACTAGACGGAGGAATGTGTAAATGCTGAAGGTCGGCAATTTGAACACTTCACAGATTGTACTTAATTGTAATTCTGATCGTGTCCTCCTATAGATACTGTTTTGTTTCATAATAAGTAACACATTATGTATAAAACATTACAACTACTAGTAAAGTAAACTCTAGAACTATACAACTGTATCCCTAGTTTTGCAGCCCAGCTACACAATAACTCCGTTCAGTAGGGAGAAATTATATTCCATTGGAAAAATTTAGCAGATCCGAATTTAAAAAAATTCTCCAGTTTTTCTTTAAGAAAGTTTTCAATTTATCATTAAAAATAACTGTTATCAATAGCGTAAATTTTATCAATTATATTTTACATTACAATGTGTATGTATAACATTTTAACTGAAGCGTAATTTAAATTAAACATAAATAGGTCAGAATAAACTTTATCTCATTCTATACCATTATAGTTGTAACATACGAGTAATAACAAAAGTAAGGTACAAAAAACAATGCCGTAAAATGAATATTGTGTCTAAAATGAGCCGATAAAGATAAATATCAGAAATATTTACTTTCATATAGTCTAGAGAGATCTTGAGAATCTGTACTGGGTTCAGAACAGCTCCGATTGACAGAATCTTACGATCATCTACCCTGGAACGATGAAAAATCATTCCACTTTCATGCCAACAACTGCGTCTTTCATTCCCAAACAGTAGAAGATTTGTCACGGGGATAAACGATCCGACTAACGTACAGTACAAATTCCAAGGAATGACCTTTTTAGGTAGGAGGTTGAAATATTCTTAATATACAACAAATAATGATTGAAATAAAGAAGAAATATTTCAATATTAATTCTAATAAAAAAGAATAAGCACTATCAAAACCATCAGATACAAAAGCAGCTTAAAAGACTGAAACGAGAAGTTACAAAAATAATAATTTTCAAAACGATTAACAACAATACGAAGAAAAGTAAATGTCAGATTGTAAAAAAACATATTTTTTATTAAGAAATAATCGAGACAGTAAAGTGATGTTTCCATAAAGACATCTACGTTAGCAAGAGCGTTTTCAACCGTAACTTTCGACCGACAGGTTTCTTCTATTTGCCACGTTTTAAAACTGCAACTTAAGATCTCATTCGTACAAAAAAGTTAAATTACTCGTAATTAAACGAGTACAAAAATTATTTCTAATATGTAGTTCTAATAAGTTTACTTTTAAATAATTAATCCTTTTGCTGAAAGAAGGTGTTAAATATGGCTGATTTTTGGCAATCATCTATGAGAATCAAATATTACACACCTCTGTCTGATTATTATAGTCACCTTTTTGAAAAGTTAGAACAGCCGTAAGCGTATAGCGTGGACACTTTCTGGCGTACAACGCAAGTCTTTGAATCAATAGTAGTTGCTAAATCAGTGAATAGCGAGATCGTCTTTCTCAAATGTTACTTTAAATTTATATTAAAATTAAAATAAACGTTTATTTGTTTAAAACATTAATTTATAAATTAAATATTCACTTTTGTTATCCACCCCGTGAACAGTTAAATATCACCTGCGACAAAGAATAAAAGGTCACAAACCTTTTCACGAAGAATGTTATGTTCAGTGGAAAACTTCACCTTCAATGATCAGTAAAATACAGGGGATTTCGGAAGTGTTAATTTTTATTTATTTATTTTTTTTTTTAAGGCTAAAAAATTACTATATAATTAAATTTTTTGAATATTAAATAGAAACTTCACATAAAATATATATTAACTGTAAATATAAAATCACACCCGTGCGAATAGAAATTCAGTATTCACAGTTACGAACATTTTACATATTTTAACATGTAAAATTTCTAAAAATCTACTAACAAAAAAATATAGAGCGTCGTTTAATTCGACCTATTATTTTTTCTCGTCGGTATTTTAGTAACAAACTCGGAGAAATACGATGCGGATCTGGAACTATTTAGAAAGATTGTAAAACACCTAAAGTATTATTGTATGATCCATAATCCGTATCTGTATGTGTGCCAACAAAGATCTCTTAGCCGCATCAGATTCTTTTCCTATTTAATTTTTCATAACATATTAAGATACTCATATTAAATTATATTATATAAGAGAAACTAAAGTCTATTTTTTAACCTAAATTCTAGTAAACGTTTCAGATGTAATAATAATAATCCAGATAGAACTAAAAGTATAAGAAAAGGTAAAAGAAAAACTTTTTAAAAAATACACGATTCGTGCACGAAAAATAAAAAAAAATATATTTTTTATTATTAAAGAAGTGGCTCCGAGCACTTAGAATAATAATTTTAATTAAAATTCAAAATTTTATAACATTAGCATAAAAGCTTTTGGTGTATACAACTAGTAGGAGCGAGGGAATAAACTGTATTAAATGCATTAAGAAATATGTATGTGTATTACATTACTTTACGTATTACATAAAACGTTTTATGAATAAGCACCGTCCTTCTAACAAACTATAATCTACCGACATTATATTACCTTACATCTTTCGTATAGTTACATATTCACGAGCGAGAGAGAGATTTTGCAAAATTCATGTGTCTTGTCCGCTTCAGTTCACCCCTTATTTTACAATAACAAGCGAGTCGGCGTTCTGGGGCGAGTCTCATGGGGCAACGGTAAAGCTGATCGAGGGCAAAGCGGATGTAAGATGCGCATATGTACACGTAAAACATCGTTTTATACAACCCGTCCAAATGAAATACGACTTTGAAATACAAACATTATAAATACAACATAAATTCATCCGCTTCCTTTACATCTAAAGAAAAGCATTCGTACATCGGCACATGGAATACGTACAAATACGAATCCGAATTCTAAATAAAGGCTCGACCGTAAAGGGAAAAAATTGTACTGTTCCTCTAACAATAGGTAGCACAACAGAATATTTCAGAAAGTTTTCTCACAAATTTACCAGCAAATTACTCCGATTAATTTTTTTTTTAAACCTCCGGGACCACCGTTAGGTATTTCTTCAGAGGATGAAGATGAATAATTTGTAGCGTGTGTGAAAATGCGATGTCTGACCGGGATTCGAACCCGGGACCTCCGGATGAAAGACTGAGACTCTACCACTCGCGCCACGAAGGCCGGCGATTAAAATAATTAAAAGTGTTTATATAAACACGGGTCTGGAAACTCTTTGATTTTGTGGTTCAGCCAGTCGCAAGTTCTCTCCTTTTTGCCCTACAATAAAAGTTAAACTGTACTTACCGAATACAATATACCGAACTAAATTTAAGAATTTATAGATAATTTTTTAAAAAATTATACTTTTCATCGAATACTTTTTCAGAAATCTAGATGAAATATCGTAAAGAATATAATTCTTTTAAATTTTGTATTAAAAAAAAAAACTCAGAAAAAAATAAAAAAAGTTTTGCTATAAATTTTGAGGAGCATTTAATTCTCAACAACTTTAAGAAAAAGAATCAATAATAAACACACCACAATGGAAAAAAAAATTATTTTCTATTCCATACCATTTGTTCTTCAGCAAACATATTTAATACATTCTCAATTATATCGGTTCCACGCGTTCCAATCTTGTTTTCACAGTTTTTACTTCGTATAATTCCTTTTATCACAAAGAATGGATCTATTAATACAACCATGTTCGTCGTTTTACAAACCGCCAGAAATTTCTCTCCTACGACAAACGAACAATTCGATTTTTTTCAACAAATTAATTGTCAACTCTTCCTATTATACCACGTATTAAAGGCTTCAATTTTGTTATTTTTCAGCTCTTCCTATTTCCAATTTTTCACTACGAAAACTCCACGCTACACCACAAACAAATATTATCAAAAATTTCTTCGTTAACATTGAAAATATTTAAATTTGATACTAGCAGACTTCTTCTGATATCTGATATGTCCATTTCTCGTAACTTTACTTACTAAATAATAAAATTCATTCGTAAAGTTATCGTATTGCGTTTCCTTATCTTAATTATCTATTTCTCATTTTCTAACTTTTCGTCACATTTCATTACATCTCTTTTATTATTATTTATTTTCAGACTGAATCTCGGTTCCCAGTAAATAATCTTTATTTTTAACAAATCCAATAATACAGAAAATAACGCTAAGTTGTGGAATTTTAGATAACTTTCCCATGCAAAAAAAAAATTTTAACGGACAATCGGATAACCTTATTAATATGAAATTAAAATATTTTATTGATATAATGTATTACAAGCATTATTAAAATAGTTTAGCAATTAATAAGAAACAAAATTCTAAACTATTAAATAAACTATAACTTGAAATAACAACTCTTATTCTAAGCAAACAAGACCAAGAAAGTTGCACCTGTACTGAAGCAAATAATAAATTAATCGATATAATATAACATAAATTTGTTCTTAGGTATTCCAGCTCGCTGTCTGTTAACAGTACGGTTCAGTAATCAAAGCCGTATTACAGCTCTTTATAAAAAATAAAAATAAATAAATAAACGACGGGTGATATTCTCGTCTTCTTTACATATAACGCATGAAATAATTACCGATACTATAATCTATGCCGTTAAAGTAGATCGCTCAAGGCCATCTCCAACGTACGAAACCCACGGTACATCTCGTTTAAATTAGAATTACAAAGCGATCTATAAATAAGAATTTATTTTTAAAAATTAAGTGAAATTGTAAAAGATAAAACCGATAAAATTAATAGCAAATCCCACCAGTTAATGTTATTCAAATGGAATTAAAAAAATAATAAATAAGGACATTTTCACTAAGTGTATTTCTTCTAAAAATATTTCTACTTTAATATAAACACAAGAAGCTAACAAACACAAGAAACACCAACAAAACTATAACTGAACGAACCTATAAATAAATAAAAAATCGAGTTAATCGAAAATGCTACTTTTCCCACTTAATTTTAAAACTAATATAACAGTATGGGAAATAGTATGGGTAAAGTTTAAATTATAATAGTAAGTAGAATTTTAAGGGAATTGTAAGGAAAATGTACAGAAAACTCTTTTTTTCCATAATTTTGTGATGTCGTATAGGGAAATACCTTTCATACATAGGTGATACCATAATGACAAACTAAAAAAGAAACGAATTGAAAAGTGATGCATTTAATAGCTTCTAAAGGTGACTTCCTTTTGAATAATTCTAAATGAATTATAGTCATCATAAACGACTCTTTTTGCTAGCTACCTATCATCTACTTTTTTCCGGTTTAGCCTCCGGAACCACCGTAAGATATTACCTCAAAGGATGAATGAGGATATGTATGAATGTAAATGAAATGTAATCTTGTACAGTCTCAGATCGACCGTTCTTGAGATGTGTGGTTAATTGAAACCCAACCACCAAAGAACACCATATCCAAGATCTAGTATTCAAATCCGTATAAAAAAGACAGCCTTTATTAGGATTTGAAACGAATTCTCGACTTCGAAATCAACTGATTTTCAGTGAAGGTTCACCACTACACTGACTCAGTGGGTTAGCAAACAGCTACTGGAAAGGGGAAATTACAATTTTTTTTTTGTAGTCTTCGAAGAAATCGATACCGATGTGGATGAACGTCACTACGAAATCCGTTGTATTAAAGGCTCTCAATATAATTAAAAGAATTAGTACCGATTACAAGATTTCAATATTAAAGATATATAGGGATTCCAAACCAACGTTAATCGGAAGAGATGAAATATTGAATTAAGTTAGGAATAAGGAGAATGTAAACGTAAGAATATAATGTAAGTGTTCACAACTAAATTAACTGAAATCCAAGAATTCAGTTCTAGCTGTTCATATAAGTGAGCGAGGAAAATTCTGTAAATGAAGAGAAATTAATTATTACATAAGGTTTCAATACTGCCATTTTTGCTGATTCCAGCAAAGATTCCAGAGCATCACAATAAAAATAAGCAAAGAATACTACATTAAAAGCAACTACCGAATTTACAGTAATAGGCAAACATGAACTCGGTTCAAATTGAAAAATAGCTACAAGGTTTTAGAAGAAAGACCTTTAACTGGTAGAGTAAAGAGATGAATAAGGTCTGGAGTTATAATAATTATATATTTATAAGGATATAAATATCCATATTAGCTTTCTCAAACTCCCTTGGATTAACCAAATTACAAATTCCCAATAATTTTGGAAGAACAAAAAAGGAATCTTCTTTAAGAAGAACCTAATAAGAAGAACGTATTAAAATAATGAAACCTCTCGAAGAGAAAGCAGAAGTTAAGTCGACCTACATTAACCGAAAGAAAACCTGCAGTTTATATTGAATTTCCATTCAATGGTGGGTTAGATCTGATCAAGAAGATTTTCATAAATCTGGAACGGCGTATTCGATTCATAAATACCACAACCATTCAGCTTATTAATTATTGAATAATACTGCTGCGCTTATTAAGGGCATCGTTCATTTACTGAACATGTAGGTTAAGAGATTCCACAATTTATATAATTGTAAACTTACACTTTTAGCACATTGAGTGGAGAGTACTTCGGGCAAAAAAATTTATGAATTGGTGAAAGGAATTTTTTTTTTGTAAATAAATGTACGAAATTATAAATCGTACGCAGTTCCTTATAATTTCTAACGTATCCTCGTTCAATGATAAATATAAAAACATTATCATCCGGTTTATGAATTAAATGATTTTGTAACATTTTTATTCGTAGTTATTTTTTGTAAACTGGCTATCCTGAACATTAATTAAATTAAGCTAATAGCTATGAAATCTCAAAATAAAGATAAACTGGCAGAAGAGACACATTTGTCCTTGAGACGTTGCAGTTCTAAAACGTACATTTTATGACTTAGCCAACAGAATAAACACTGCTGTCATAACGTCTACAAAACAAGTTTTTTGAGAAGCAATATTTTTACGCCATATTTAGTGATGAAAATTTGTGATACTCTTTTCTTTTCTTTTTTTTTTTTTTGACAAGGCACATGGCGTAAATAACGTAAAGCTTTACGCTGTGAATAATTAACCGCTTCCATATTTGGGCTTACGACAAAAATAAAGTAAATATTCGTCGAATGCGTTGACTAAAAAATGTTTGAAACATTGAATGAATCACTAAACAAAATAATCAGGAGTCACATAATTAAACGAATGCTTGTTAGTATGGATTTTCGAAGTTGTTAAAGCTGTTTGGTAATGTCTATATTACTAAGGTGCTAAGGTATTGAGGCTGAAACTGCGAGAAATGGATTTCGGACAATGGAAAGACTGGATGGAGATAGAGTAAAAATAAATTAAAAATTGGATTACCGAACAGAAAAAATAGTTGAAAAATTAACCGAAAGAAAACTAGAGGACCTGAACGAAGCATGACGCCTTAACAAATTTTTTTACAACAGTGAAGGTTAATAAACTGAGATCGTAAACTACAATCTGTTTTTGTTTATTTTTTCATTTCTAAACAATAAAAATTAAAATGTTATTGTTATGTTATCCGGCCTTCTTGGAGCGAGTGGTAGCGTCTCAGCCTTTGATCCGGAGATCCTCGATTCGAATCCCGGTCAGGCATGGAATTTTTCACACGCTACATTTCCATAACTCACGTACAAGCTTTTAGCTTATGTGGCGATATCAAGTCCCCCCTCCCCCAAAAAAAAAGCTTTGGCGCATACTTCTGGACTTGTAAAAGACATCTTTTATCAAAGTTTCATGGCTTGTTCAGCTATGAAACTGACATATTTACTTTTTTTGGGGGGGAGGGAAATCCTTTCGATTAACTTTCAAGTTTAAAAATGATGATATTGTTCGAAAATACTTAAAAAATAAAATCCTAAACTCGAAAAAAGACAGTTCTTTTAAAGAAAAAAAATGCCTCTGCTTGTTAATAATTCCTACGTAAACAGTAAATTTATTTAAAAGTGTCAGGGTCATTAAAAATCATTTTGAAAAAGATACAAAGATCATTATGATTGAGAGACGAATGCTTATTTAAATAAATAATAACGGATATAACCTGCTTGTAAGCAAATAAATAACTCGTTTCAAACAAAAAAAAAAAAAATATACGCAATGAACTGAAATACGACTGATTTGATCAATAACAATTAATTATTTGACGGCTGACCTTCAATAAAGAAGAATTACAACAAAATCATAAAATAAATAAAGTAAAAGAAAAAATAAAAGCAGTAGATATCTTAAAAAACAATTTATTCCGTCGATATGAAAATAATGTAGCTATAAAAAATGAAATCGTTCGCGAAAGAAATGAATTATATAACCGAGGATAAGATATGCATAATGGAAAGCGATTTGCATAATTATAAAATACACGATTGCAATAAATAAATAAAACTTAAATTCATTTTACCGATGGCTTATAAACGATAAGAAACTTTGAATACACGGAAAGATTTAGTATCACGTTAAACTCCCATCATCAAGGCGATCGGATGGTTGTTTAACCTCGGATGACAAAACATCACATTGTAAACACGATATATCGCATGCATACAGGAAGTAGG
This sequence comes from Zanna intricata, assembly GCA_010016005.3. Lineage (NCBI taxonomy): Eukaryota > Metazoa > Arthropoda > Insecta > Hemiptera > Fulgoridae > Zanna > Zanna intricata. The sequence goes on from JAAAKQ030193058.1 coordinate 10,920, forward strand.
AATTTTCTGTCGATCGAACAGCATCATTGGATCGCATAAAATGTTGTAAACGGCACAATATTCGCAACAATAAAGACATTTAGGAAGAAATACTACTTCAACGTGAAAAGATTTTATTTTACATCAAAATCAATCCTAAAGTAATACAGTATTGTATTACTTCATAGTAAATTTTGTAATATTACCTTTAAAAAAAATATATCACTTATATACAGACTCCCTTATGCAGAATTTATTCACAGGTAAATTAAAAAAAAAAAACCAATACTAATAGCTCTAACATTACCGCATTATAGAGATTACATAGATTTTAAAATAAATCAGCAAAATTTGGAAACGTTAAAAAATCAAATCAAAAATATATCATCGTGTAATTAATATTATTCTGTCATAAATCGGACAAAAATTTTGATTTTATGTATGCGAAAAAAGTTATAATAATAGCTTGAACGAATGCTGAAACGACGGCTCTTAAAAAATTGGAGTAAAAAAAAAAATTCCTTACAAATTAAATCCGATACTCGGCAGATCACAACCGATTAGATAAACTTATCTGTCCCCTCTTTCGGAAGATGAAGTCGTAGTTGTAGAGGGGGAAGGGACTTCCACCCAGACTACCACAATGAAGTCTAGTCCGTTAGTGGAGGAGTTTAACCGGGCCGGAGGCAAGCCCGGTAGCTCCGTTCCATTAGCTTTGGAGGCCAAATTGGAGCTGGATAGTATGCTAGATTATGTGACTAATCCACGTAATTGTAGTGGAAACTCACGAAATAGGCTTTTGCCGAAACTTAGGTTCCTTCGGGAAGCGTTTGAGGCCCTTGCTTGTGGGTTTGAGGGTTTGGCCTCCAAACCCCAGGAAGTTAAGGTTGTTGAAAGATCGGTCGCTCCGGCTCCTGTTAAGGTAGCCGAGCGATCTGGCCTGCCACCGCGGCCTCAGAAGAGGTACGCGGATGTGGTGAAAAAAGCCAAGAATCTACGACAAAAGGAGGTCGGTGGCAAAAGTTTATCGGTGGTTGAGACCAAGAGGCCAGAAGTGGTCTTCGTTAATAGGACGGAGGGTACCACCACGTCCAGCAGCCAGTTAAGGAAGG
>JAAAKQ030193069.1:0-12009 GCA_010016005.3 Zanna intricata
TTATTAATTAATAAATAATGTATATACAATAATTTATTGTCTACAGTTTAACTATTTATGTCTGTAGTAAGTAAAATATGTTTGGTAAATATAACTTGTAACTTTGTAATATTTTTACTTGTAATGGATTTTTATTATTAGCTTTCTTCTTATAGTCTGTATTTCAGATAGTCAAAAATATTTTCTAATTTGAAATATCTAGTGCTCATGGCCTCATTAATTTCATTCCGCTAATTACACCTACAATGATCTCAAGTGTATTCTTCAAGCTGCACCCATATTCAACTTCAGTGCGGCCACTTTTAATTTCCTATTTGGTTCAAATGTCTGAATCAAGAAGACTGCTGCTGCCCATTGTATTCACTATATACTATATCTGCAACATCTCATTCTTTGCCATAACATAACATTTTTTGTACAATCTAATCCATTCTTTTTTGAATAAAAAAAAATATTTTTTTTTAGCCAATGGTCTTGTATTCTTTATATTTGCATCCCACATTTCAGATCCGTACATTATTACACTCTCAAACATGCTTTTGTAATTCCTTTTCTTACTTTCCTTTGTGATTTTCCTATATCATAAAATGCTGTTCAAACCCTTAACAATTTCTCTAAATTTAATCGCTGTAATATTTATTTCTTTATGATGGACTTTTATAAATAAAACTCCAAGATACCTTGTCTTGTCAATCACTTATTAATTCTCTAGTTACATCCATTGATAAATTTTCAATACACTTATTTCCAGCACGTAAATACTAGCTGTTTTTCTTATTTATTTCCAAAGATGCTAAAGAATATACTTAATCTCATTTCCTTACAAAAAAACTGAGATCATTAGCCTAAATCTTCAACAAAAAATAAAATAAAATATTGATCAACATTAGTTATCATTTCTATATTTACGCACTGCCTACACTAGTTCTTAAAACATTGTTGAAGTTAATTTTAACAGTGTAGTTGGCAATCTGCATCCTCATCTTGGGCCTTTAGTCAAAAAGAAATTTCTCAGATAGGATATTTTTTAATTTTATTCTTGCAGTGATTCTGTTAATTTCAATTAATTTATTTTATAAAAAAAAACACACATAAGAAGAAATATATTTGAAAAATGTTTTTATGTATGATAAATTAAAATTATTGTCTTAATATTGTTGAGTACCTCCAATGTTTGAATATTTTGTTTTAGGTCCTTTAGCTGATATGTTAACTGATAGTGTAACGTTTCCATATGAAAAAATACCACATTTTCCTCAGTCAACAGTTCCAGGACATGCTGGAAGACTTGTATTTGGCAAGTTGCATGGTATTCCTATTATGTGCATGCAAGGAAGATTTCATTATTATGAAGGCTATCCATTATGGAAGGTAAGTAAATTAAAAATATATTAAGCTTTTATTACTTTTGTATTCTTAGCATTCTTAGAATAGATAGATGTATAAAGTTTCTGTAATTTTTATCTCACTTTGGCTAGAATAAATGTAATTTAGTTTTAAGACATACTTATATAGTTCAGTGTTTCTCAACCTATGGGCTGTGCCTCCCTAGGGGGAACATGTAAACACTAAATGGGGTGTATGAACATATCAAAAAGAAAATATTATGAAAAAGATGTATTAATTTACTGAAAGGAAAGCAAAACAAAATACCTTCTAACATAACAAATAATAAAATACATATTTACACTGATACAATACACTTATATATATGATTGTATCTACTGCACAATGTATTTAATTAACTTATCAATACTAAATTAAAAACAAGTTTAATAATTATTATTGATTCCCTTGGCCCTGACTTGCAGAGCAAAGTTTTTCAAAGGAAGGTTTAATATTAGAAATAGAAACTTTTTTTCTTTTTTTATATTTAGCTGAGATCTATAGTTTATATTCAAAGCAGCCACTGCAGAAAATCCAGTTTCACAAAGGTAGGATGTTGAAATTGGTAATATTATTCGAAATGCTCTTGTTCACAATGCAGAAAACTCATCATCCACTCCTGCCCAAAATTCAAAGATTGATTTATTACTAAATTGTCTTTTGATGTTGCTACTTGCTGTGAAGTCTATGAAGACGTTTTCTTTGGCAGTTGGGAGCCCTTCAGGAGTATTTTGAAATGGATCCCTAACCCACACATAACTTGCTACCTAGTTTTCGTCAGTAAGAAAATACATTTTTAAATAATTCCAGCATGGCTAAATGATTTTCAGTGTATATTGGGCGAATGATTAACACAATGACTATAACACGATATCGACTTCCCCACAATTATTTAACAATACTTACACGGTCGCCAATTATAGTGAGAACATGATTTGTATAAATAACCAACACGATATCAAGCCTTCTCACAATAATTTATTTAAAACAACAAAACAAACAAACAACGCTTAACAGAATCTACATGAAACAATTTTAAACTTTGCGGAGCATACGTCACACGACTGAACCAACCAGGTCACTCGACCCGGCTTATATATATAACTGTTAGCTGATATATAGAAAGGACTAGAATATTCTATTACAAATATCTTCATTATTTATAGATACGATTAATTATAAACAATACAAATAATTACTTTAATTACAAAACTAAACTTTATCAACTCCAATTGCCAAATAAGAATTCATTCTTAAGTAAAAATAATAATTCAAACAAACATACAGCTTTACTGTTTCTAGTACAATCTATAAGTTTCTAGCAAGTTCGAAATCTGACCACTAGACAAAGACTGAATTATTTAAATACTATTAACATACAAATGAAATAATATTAACAAAATACCATTATTAAATATTATTAACATAACAATTTAACAATGTTTATCACTTTAATTAGTTATAAATTTAATTTGTGGACTTCAATATATTTGGGGAGTTATAATAACTTTTATAAAAACCTTGTACTACAACAAATGGTTACAAAAACAACTTTCATATGTTGTTCATCAACTTTGTAAGTTTTAACACATTAATCCACGTTTTGCAATCTAGGTTTATTTGCTTTAAAATACTGCTCCACAATTCCAGTTTTCTACAAAAAGCATTAACTTTATCACTCATATCCAACACTTGTATTTGCTTCTTCGAGTCAAAAATTCAAGGTATTTAATTTCTCAATTATGTCAACCAAGTAGCTAAATTCCATTACAAATTAACCATCCCAAAAATTTTCAGCTTTCGGTCAGTTTTCCTCTTCTAGAAAAATGGCGATTTTTTTTTTTCTCTTAATTCATAAACACATTCCAAAAATTTACCATGTGATAATCATCTTGCCTCACAATAAAATAGTAACGGTGCACCCATACCTTTACAAAATGCAGAAAAAATTCTTGATTTTAGGGGTCTCATTTTTATATAATTTACGGTTAATAGCCGTCATTAGCACAATATTCAGACCAGCACTCATTTCTTTGGAAGACAGAGCTTCTCTGTGAATCATTCAATGTGTCTAGACACACTGTGGAGATTTTTGTTTCACAAGTGCTTGTATATTTTGGAATCTTCCAGACATTGAATGACACAATCAACGCTCATTACAACAGAATTTTTTCACTCTGTGTTTCACTTGTTGTTTTCAAATGATAAAATCATTTAAGATAGCAAATAATGTGAGTGCTGAGTTATATTGGTTTGCAAAAAAGTAGTTCTACTGCTGACATACCATCACAAAATTGAACATAGGCAAAGAAATGACCAAATATTTTTACTGAAGTAAAACGCTGAAAATCAGAGTAAAATTCTAGTTAAAGATTTTAATATTAAAATTATAAAAAAATTAATTACAACAGTATGTTGATTTAATTTAAGGTTTATATTTAAACAGTGTATAATGATATTTTAATTTCAGGCAGTGACTGCTTTTACTTATTTACTTATAAATCTAACTAAAGAAGTTATAAAAATTATATTTAGAAAAATGCTTGTTTTATTTTTTTTAAATTCTTTATTTTGTTTTAGTGTTCGATGCCGGTTAGAGTTATGAATTTGGTTGGTGTAACACATTTAATTGTTACAAATGCAGCTGGTGGTTTAAATCCAGATTTTAAAGCAGGTGATATTATGATTATGAAGGATCATGTTAATCTTATGGGATTTGCTGGAAATAATCCTCTCCAAGGGGTAAATGAGGAAAGGTAATTTATATTTGTGTAATTACATTATTTAAAAAATGTATTAATTTACTAAAAGAACAATTTTTCAATAGAACTCTCTTGTTTTTATTAACTTATAATTTTGTAAGATTTGACTGGAACTTGAATATGTTATTTCCTTCTTTTTGTAATTGTTATGTCATTCAAAAATTAATTTTACATTCTGAAGCCATCAGTTTGTTGAATATTGTTTCCATTACAAACTATATAATTGTTTATATAGTATAGTTAAAAAATCCCGATACATCTTGAAACCCTATACTGACACACTTATATACATGAAGAATTTTGAAACTAAGATTTTGTATTTGTGGACTCTAAGGGATGTCATATTATTAAGAAATAAAATTATTCGGTAGAGAGGGAATCGTACTTGATAAAAAAAGTATGATTTTTAAAGTTGACATTAAAATCCTTTATATATCTTTTTAGTTATTAACTTGTTTATATATCTCATTAATATAAATTTTATCATTTCTAATATTTCAGATTTGGCCCACGATTTATTGCAATGAATAGAGCATATGATGTTAAACTTAGAAATCACGCTAAAAAAATTGCCAAAGATATTGGTATTGAAGATTGTGTTAAAGAAGGTGTATACGCTGTTGTTGGTGGTCCAAATTTTGAAACAATTGCTGAATTACGGTTGTTACGAACATGTGGTGTAGATGCAGTTGGTGAGTATTACTTTAATGAGTAACTTTTTTCTTTTTTTTTTTTTTAAATTAATAAAAGTAATTAAATATATTACATTTGTGCTAAAGCGTAGTTTATTCTAAAAAAAACCAATTCTGTGACTGCTTGATCTTCTTCTGCAAAAACCATAGTGATAAATTTATATTTTATCTCGTCATTTTAAATGGAAGTCAGTCCCATCTCCAGATGCCCTAAACAATTCCCATTTTAGCTTGTACTCAGAAAATATAGATGCTAAAATTATTTTTAAATTTAATATTACGATTTTGATGAATAATAACTTAATTATTTAATTAATCCATCCTTTTTTTTGACAAGAATTTGCTATACAGTTTATTACATTCCATAATAACAGATACATATGCACAAATTAATAGCATAAATAGGTTTAGTGCAAGTTGTTAGAACCTGGTCTATGAACAATAAAAAAATTTATTCTACACAGTTCTAAAAAATCCCTACAATTTCTAAGTCAAAGACATTAAAGGGCTGTTGAAATACTAAATTTTAAAGAATTGCGTCATAGATATTTCTAGATGAATAATGTCTTCTGAGAAAAAACAAAGAAAAGTGAGAAAAAAAGTTTAAGTTTCTATTATTTCATTGATACACTGGTAGAAATTTTTTTCAGTAGGTGAAAAGGAACAAGTTATTCAGACTTCAACTCAAACATTAACTTTATCCCATGAATAAAGTTCCTATGAACCAAACAATAATTATGTGTAAAAATTGAAGCCCTACATTCTTGATGAATACCAAACTTATACGAGTTGCTAATGAATTGGCCAACTACAAACAATAGAGCAGAAGGGATGAGAATATTGAAAAACAATTTTTTTTTTAATAAAAAATTAAAAAATTTAATTGAATAATAAGTCGATGCAACTTAATTGATTTAGTTTATTATTTCATCATATTATGAATTTTTACTTTTTTATCTCGTAATGAGTAACAAATTTTGTATCTCTTTGAACAAGTTTATGTATTTCATTCTTCTATTAGTATTAAATAAATATTTGTTTTTTATATCATAAATAGTTAGTTTTTGGTAATTTAAATGATGATATTTGCTTTTCATTATTTCATTAAACCATTGATTCCAGCATCCTATTTCTTATTGTGTCACCCTTGTAATTTTGTGCTGAAAGAGACTTATTTCTTACAAATTTTGAAATTTAAAAAAAAATTGGTAGTTTACATTTAAGCACAATGCAATTTATTTATCCTATTATGTAGAGTGTTAATATAGTTTCAAAATCCCTGAAATAAATGGTATTACACAATTTTTTTCACTTACCTCAACATTTTTGGAAAATATATTTAATTAAATTTTTGCATGAACCAATTCAAATGACATATGCAATGTTTAATGAGTTAATTTTCTTCCTATTTTAATTTTTTATGTAATTTAATCTTTAAGAAAAATATTCCCTCTTTCAATTGAGGAGTATCTTTCTTAATAAGTTAACATGTCAACAGAATAAGAACATTCTTTCTTTCAAAAAAAAAAAAATCTAACTACTAAATATTTACCTTGATTAGATGATTATTATTTTTTTTAAGCTTTATAAGAATTTTTTGTGCTCTTTTAATTAATGATAGGATATCATTGTTTGCATTTGTAAGCTGGTCATTTATTTCTCTGATACACAGCAATACTTTTATTTGAAGATTATTCTTTTGCATCTCTCAGAGTTTTTTATATTTAAATATATTAGTTTTTATTATTCAGAGAAGAATATATTTTTTAAGCAATATAATATTATTAAAACTAAAAATAATTAATGCTTTACTGAGATCTAATAAAAAAAAAAGACTTCCACTTATCTCTTCCGTATCTATATTCTTACATTCTATAATCATAATGGTTGCAATTCAGATTATAACTGAACAATTTATTTATTGATTGTACACAATCAATAGTGTTCAAAAAAAGTTGTTAATATTTCACTCTTAAGAATCGTAATCTTTCAGGAAGCATAGAGTAAAAAATAATTATTTTATATCACTAATCATAAAGCATATTACATGAATGAAGTGTAAATTTTGTTATCCAATTATTATCTTTAAAACCATTACTATGACATCTATTGAACAGTGTTTCTACTAATTTAGTTAACACAGTAGTTTTTTTTAATTAAATAATCTTAACAGTTAAAAATCCACCTTACTAGCACATTGAGATAAAACCAAGATCTTTTGGCTTACTTGAAAGCCATCAACAGGAGTTAAAAAACATTACATTTAAGTTAAAAATTAAAGTGTATAAACAGTCACAACTGTCCAATCCTAACAGTATACTGGATTATTTATATATTCTGGTGGATTAAAATGAAATCAAATGGAATCATGTTTTCAAGGAGATAATTATAAGATTAAATTATTATTCTTTATAGTTTATACAAAATAAACATTCTTTATGTGTATTTATTTTTTATAGTATATACAAAAAATAAACATTTTTTGTTTATTAATTAGATTTTTATTATTATTATTATAACAGGTATAATATTTTAGAAACATATTAAATATAAAAAAATAATAACTTAATCTAATAATTATTTCCTTGATAACACTATTTATTTATTTTATTTCCTTGATAAGTAAGCCGAAAGATCTTGGGTTTATTTCAATGTGCTGGTAAGGTGGATTTTTAATTATTAATATTATTAATTAATTAACATATCAACAGTAGTACTATGTTCAAGAAATTAATTCTCGCACGTAGAGTTTTTTAAGTTTATTTACATTTCCTTATGCAAATAAAGAACATTTTTTATATTTATTTCATTTCATAAAAGTTCGTTATTTTTGGTAAATATTTAGAATTTACAGATTTTTCTTAAAGATTTTAATTTAAATGGATTTTTTATTTACTATAAAACATTTACAAAATTCTTTTTTATTATGTTTTTCATTGGCAAAATAGAGTCTTTTCATGTGTAAATAATTCAGTTGTGTCTTATTTCCTTTGTAGGTATGAGCACAGTACATGAAGTATTAATGGCATATCATGCGGGTATGACAATATTTGCCTTCAGTTTAATAACTAATAAATGTGTTATGGATTATGAAGATACTTATGAAGTGAACCATACAGAAGTAATCGATACCGGTAAAATGAGAGAACCTATATTAAAAGATCTTGTCACACGTATGATACATAAAATAAATGAGTTACAATTAGAAGAAAAAAATGTTTCAGAAAATGTTGAAAATTAATAATTACATGTGTATTACACATTACAGTATGTGTACATATAAAAAAAAGAAGAAAATTACTATTGTTTAAAGCGTAATTTAGCTTATAATAGTTTTAAACTTTTCTCTGATTTATTGTAAAGTTTGTAATATTATTTATCAGCGTCATATTGGAGTTAGGTCGTGGGTGTTAAATGATATTAAATGGTCAAGGGTCTCTTCCCTACTCCAAAATTTAAAAAAGTTTAGGCATCCCATGAAAAATAAATTTGCCATAATTATGTTCACTTTGGAACGTGAAATTGAATTTGGTATGTTTTCATGATTATTTTATCAAAAAATTGTGTTGATAAACAAATTTGATATCCATCTATAGAGTATTCAATAATAGATGCGCATTAGATAAGATATTATGATGAAATTTAATTATAATACATTTGGTTTTGAATGGCTGTTAATATGAAACAATGGTGGTGATAGATATTTATAAATTTTCCAATTCTTGTACCACCACACGTCTTAATCATAAGTTGAATAACTCAAAAATCACAATTACATAAAAGAGTTTTCTTGTTTTAAATTTTCTCTGTTATAAGCAATTCTTGTAATTATATAACGGATTATTTAAAAAATTGTGTAACAGATAGATGAAAATGGATATGTCAAAATTACTGATTGACCTTATCTGAATGTAATTTGAAAGATATCAAAATAATCTATGGGCAAAAATGGCAGTCTGCTAAATGAAATCCATTTGTATATAATGCATTTTACTTTCTGCTGCATAAAGAAAAGTTATATGTATCAATTTCAACAAAATGTTTTTTGGATGGACATCGGTTATATAAAGTATAATTTATTATATAATTAGTAATTATTATAATTATGTAATTATTAATGCAATTATTACATAATTTTATTTAAATTATCTAATTTAGTATAATTACTATCATAATGTATATTTATACCTATAAGTCAGTCTTATTACCTAAAAATAATATGATTTAACATTTTATTTTATAGTTTTATATTTATTTTTCACGATTCCTGATAATGTTCTTAAATATGCTATGTAGGAAAATATATTAATCATTTTTCATTTAGCTGTTATGTAGTAAAATCTGGTTTTTCCTGAAAATTAAACTAAAATTATTCAGTATTAATATTTGATTTAATTTAAACATTTATTAATTAGTTACATTAATCTTTACTACCTATCAATTTTACATACTAGCTAGTTGACAATTTACGTAGGATTGTGCAAAACTTAAATTATAAAAACCAATTTGCATGTTAATATAAATTTTGAATCCAGAAAATTAGGCCTAGTAGAACACTTAGAGGTGGTGGTAGTTTTTTTTCTCTTTCTAGTCTTTAGAAATTATAGTTTCTTTAGCGGAATGGTAGCATCTTCGTCTTTCACCTGGTAAATTTTGAGTTCAAATCCAGAACAGTTAGAGAAATTTTTCAAAATATATAAAATTCATTATCCATGATTAAAAAAAACATGATTTTAATCGGGCATGTATCTCTATTTTCTCTACAACAGTAAATAAATAAAATATAACATATACATTTCATCAGTACCTTGTTGTACTATGAAGATCAAATATAGTTTTTTTTATGATAGTATAATTAATATATTTTTAACTTTTAATAACTTTTTAACAACTTATTTTGAGAAAAAATCTCTCACAGATATGATATAAAAATTTTTTAAACTTGCTAAAGATTAATATGATTGTTTCATTAATTCATTTAAGATTTTTAATTTTTTAAATATATGTTGATACATTTGGCCACATTTGACTGTACTGACACTTGCCTTTGGTTTTTTACTCTATATTTTACTGGTACAGATATTTATTGGAATTTAAATTAATAAAATAAATCAATTTAAATCAATTTAACCTTTGTTAAATATCATTGTAAATAAAAATTATTCATTAAGTAACTATTGCTTAACAGACGGGTCATCATTAATTTATATCATGTATTGCATTGTTTGAGAGAGTGTGTTCAATAAGAGCATTAGAACTTGAATTCCCTAACTAATACTCCATCATATTACCAAATTTTTAAATTAAACGTTATAATTTTTTTTTCTTCTTAAATGTCATTTGCTGCTAATCTGTGATGTTAGATTTAATAAAAATGAACTGCATATGTGTTTGTATTATATTGAAACAAGTCAATATAGGTAGACAAAGAATAAAAATAAGAGTCATGATCTTTCACCCAATAGATATAGTTGTTATTCAGGATTTCTATGCAACCCGTATTTAAGAAACAAAAATCATTGGACAGTTTTTCAGGCTGATCCTAGAACTTGTTCAAGGAAGAAGGAATAGGAATCACACAGAGGAACTGCCTTGGCTGAATCTGGGGTTGTTTATTGTTTTACATTTTGTCAAACATTATTGTAATACAAAATTTATTTCAGCTGTTAGTAAATATTTATTAAATTATTTGAAAGAATAATTTATTTTTTATTTTATGAATATTTTGTTAACAGTAACTGGTCTGAATCTAATTAAGCAAAAATGTTTTTTGTTTTCATTATATAATAAACAAGAAAAATTTTTTAAACAGATTTTAAATTATATTGGTATCTAAAAAATCTATCTCCCCCTCCAAAAAAAAAAAAATAAAATAAAAACACCTGAAAGAAAATATTGTCAAATAGAAACATTATTAGTTAGAGATCGTAAAATTACAGCTAAAAATTTCTAATCATTTATATATCCAATCTATGAAATATCTTGTTTCTGATATAATTTTTTAATATTTAACTGAAAGAAAATATCTGTTTAATTTTTATGTTAATATTTACTCATTTTCAAATAGTTTTGTTAATGTTATGTTGCTTTGATATTCAAGAACTTAGCTATTGTTCTGTATCTGATCTTGCTTAGAATGAAATTTTTATCTGATGAATTATTAATTAATTCAATAGAACATTATAGATATGTTCTGGTATGTTTTGCATTATTCACTTAAGTATATTATTGTAGTGAACAAAGTATTAATAATAATTTTAGTTTATGTATTTTCTACATATCTTGTTCAAGGAAGTATTTACTTTCAATTATTTAAAAATTTGTACAATAATGATTATTTATTTCGTTAAGGATGCACAATACATACAGTCAATTTTTATTATGATTATTAACATAAATTGATCTTGTAAGATCAATTATGTGTATTTATGTTATGATATCTGGTATTATTTCCATTTATTTCGTTTGTAAAAAAAAAAGTAAATGATTAATATAATTTATATTTTTTTTAAATTATAATAATAATACATTTAAAAAATACGAATGTGTATTATTATCACAGATAATGTAGAAAACTAAATGAATGATTCATTTCTTGAATGAATTAATGGCATTATTATTAATTTTAGTTTTTTTATGTTTTTTTTTTTTTTTTTTTTTTTTTTTTTAAGAGATTAGGTGAGCGGTTATTAAAACAGTATTATATTTTATAATAATGTACTAATTTGTTTTATTATTCTATTTTAATTATTTTTTATATAATATAATGAAGATTTTTAATTTTTTATACTTAATTATGTATTTTTTTAAGTTTAATTATATGCTTTGTTTATTAATTTTGTAAAATATGATAATTGAAATTTTAGATTTTTTTTATATTGCAAGTTTAAATTTTGTTTTTTGTTGTTATATTACATTAAATGTTGAAATTTTATTGACGCACATATATATATATATAGTGTAGTGAATAAAAATTAATATTCACAAAAAATTGTATTTTCTTATTTTTAACCAATTTCATCTTTTTTTTTTTTTCTGTGTGTGTTTTGTCCATAAGTATTGTCTATAAGTATCGTGGTGTCCACGATACCAGTGTCCTTTGGTTGTTGGGTTTCAATTAACCACACTTCTCAGGAGTGGTCGACCTGAGATTGTACAAGACTACACTT
>JAAAKQ030193102.1:0-12009 GCA_010016005.3 Zanna intricata
AAGATTAGAAGCTTTTGAAATGTGGTGTTATAGGAGAATGTTAAAAATCAGATGGGTGGATAGTTACAAATGAAGAGGTTTTGCGAAAAATTTATGAAAAAAGATGCATGTGGAAAAATATAGTTAAAAGAGAGACACTTTGTAGGCTACATATTAAGGCATCCTGGAATAGTTGCTTTGATATTGGAAAGACAAGTAGATGGGAAAAATTATGCAGGCAGGTAACAGTTGGAATATGAAAAACAAATTGTTAGGGATGTAGGAGGTATACCAAAATATAACAACTGGCACTAGATAGGGAATCTTGGAGACCTGCATCAAAAGACTGAAGACAAAAACAAAAAAAAACTCAAAAATCTATTTTATTAACCATGAAATAGGAACCAGCAAGATTAATACACAGAATAAGTACACCTAAGTACTCAAGGTGATTTTTATTAGACATATTTTTGGTCCTACAAACATAGATATATAAAATTCTACAATTCAATACTTTTATGATTAATATCAGACAGGAATTAGTGGAGATTGTATTAATCTACTAGTTTATAACCATATACAGGACTAAATACAACTATCAAAGGGATATTCTAGATTAACTATCCTTTTTATAGTAGTAAATATGCTTCGTAATTATTGTCATGTCACAAATTGCAATTCAGAAAAAACAAATATTTCTTGTTATTACATTTAACAGCGACTCAAAACAAATTAATCATAACTTGGACAAGTTTTCTTGCATAAAACTGAAAAGATATCATATCAAAATAAAACCCGGTCTGTTGAGAATGGACCAATACGTGGATTCTTAGATATTATACGCAAACAAGTTTTCTTCATACAAGTCCTTCAAATATTCCATATCATAATCCTACACCTATTTCAAAATTAAAAACAAGATTCAAACATGGTTTAAATTAAGAGAATAGTTTAGAATTTAAACATTTTGATCAAGATAAAAAAAAAATCAATTTCAGAGACGTCCAAAAATGCTATGTTGATTCATTGATTTATAATTTACACAGTTGTCTTATTGGGTAGTGAGCACAATCATGTATTTGATATTGACAGAAATGGCAAAGGGTGACAAATGACTATCAAATTCCACTGGTTTAAAGAAATGCTATTATGAAGCTTTTATATGTCTTCTATTCATTAACAGTAAATTACATTTTGCTGTTGAAAATACAAAACAAAAATCTATTTTATAAAAATTACAAATACAATTGTTGATGAAATATTATTTTGAGTCCTTATACATTTATGTTCCGATTAATTATGAAGATTAAAAACTGAGATCCTTTATCAGTTTTAAAATTTAAACCATAACAAGATTTGGCTATGAAATATTTATGAATGATATGAAAGGTGGGAGTATTAATGCAGATCTGCAAATTAATGATAAAAGACCATTAAAACTAAAAAAGAGTCTGAACATGTATAATCCTGATTTAAAAATAAAATTTATTTGAGTGAAAGCTATCACTTATACTCTGGTATACTAAATAATCATTAGTTAAAATGTGAATTATCATATTCAATGAATGGATTACAGATCAATGATCTAACAAATATATTGATAAATACTACAAGATTTTGTCAGGTTATTTTCAATATTCAACAAAGATTTATAATAATTTCAAAAGATTATGAAAAGGTCTTTAGCTTTTCACAATCATTGAAATAATCAATGTTCACATCAATGTCATGATTTAATATTTGAAACAGGTACGTGTTTCAAGATGATCTTCAAATACAGCTTGTATTGCAATTTTATGGAAGTTTAAATAAGTTAAATATTAAAACAACAGTTTTAATATGTTTTATTTTAAAGCAAATAAAACATTAAATGAAAAATGGATGATTTACTCATCCATTTTTATTTCATTTCAAATACCAGTAAGAAATATAAATCCAAATGCATCATTAGTTATTAGAGATGAGAATTAGTCATCTAATTTGAAATTTATTTAATCTGAGTAGATCATGGGATATTAAATTCTAATTCAACAAATTATCAAAAATTTGGTTGACAAACAATTTTTGATTTTGATATCTATGTGATCCACTACATCCACCTTGTAGTGGCCAAAAAAGATGTTTATCTTGAGTAATGGACTATTTTTGAACTTGTCAACAGGTAAAAAAAGGATTTTCATAACTTTTTCCATGAGCTGTGGCAATTTTTTTTTAATCATACAGAGGTCAAAAATGGTTTTTTGGAAAAATGAAAAATGGAACTTCATCTTAGTGTACTCAAATTCATTTTGTTATATAACCAAATCTTGTTATGTTTATTGAAGTTACTTACAAATTTATTATTTTTTTTCTTTCTTCAAATTTTGGGCCCAAAATAAATAATAAAGAGCATAGGTTAACAGGCCTGTTTTTTGCCTTTTAACCCTTAAACTTGCTTGATTCTCTTATAGTGTCCCAAGATTTTATTAGATTATTAAGTAGTTTATTCAAGGTATTTATGACACTAGAGATTTATTTAATCATTCAATACATTGATGGGGATTATAATGTACTCAATAATTTCAAAAGATTATGAAAAGGTAAATGAGATGTTCACATAAATGTCAAGATTTAAAATAGATACTGTGTTTGAAGATATCTTCAAACATGGCTTGAATTGCAATTTTTGGGAGTTTAAACGTGTTAAATATTAAAACAACAGCTCTAAACCTTTACATGTAAGAAGACAAATGAGCTAGAAGACCATTATGAATCATGTAATTACATAATCATTTCTCTACTAAGTATGAAATGAGTATAAATCTAATTTTAAGCATAGATAATGCTTAAATATAAAATGCATAGATAATTTTAAGTATAGATTCAACAATTTAATTATATTACATTTAACAGATATTCACGTTTAAACCTGGTTTATTGTTCCGTAATATGACATAACCTATGCAGCATTGTATATTACTTGTTCACAGACTACACTATAATACATTCATTAACATTTAGCATTTTAATAATACAATTTAAGAGTTATTAACACTTTCATTTTGAAATAAAAAATTGTATTTTTTGGGGAGCAGTAGATTCAGAAGCAACTCAGTACGATTCACTTGGCTTCACCTAGGTCCTGACCATCAAAGGCTCATTTCTGTTTCAGTAAATTTTAAAGTGTCAAATGTGAAGGAAGTTAAGATGTGCACCCAAAAAAACTGATTACAAAAAAAAGAAGTAAAATACAGTTAATTCTAAAAAGTGTAATAGTTTAATACTGATTGGCAATTAATTTTCCAATTTACAGATATAATTTCAAAACATTTGCACAATACGAAATACATCTTGAGGGATTAAATTTACTTGTTATAACAAACATTTAAGATCGGAAATGATTTGGCATGAAATGACAAACCACCGTGAATTTCTTTTACATACAGTTTATTATTTATTAACATGAAATTCTCTAAAGAATAGTAACACATTTTTATTAAAGATAAGATTACTTACAATACTGAAGTTTTAATGTAAAATTAAATTTCTTTCCAAGCACTCGTATTTTCTTTTTTAGTTTGTGAAATTCCAATTATAATTTGTCAGCCATATTTTAAAATTATTCTTTTTAATCAACAATCAAATTAATCAAGGTTTTAGAAAAGATTTGTTTTACCTGCATTAGTAATAGAAAACTTACAAAGCTTAACAAAAGCTCTTTATTAATAAATTTTATAGATAATTTATAATATTCCTTATTGTTAACTAATCATATTAGCCATTAGATTTAAGTTTCACATTTCCAAGAAAAATATACTAAAAAAAAATAAAATATTTTGTTTGTGCACATTTCTTGCTTTGCAATTTTATGAAGAAAACTTCAATTTATTAAATTCTTGGAATAAAAGAAAAGCTGTATCTTCAGTAATTACTGTTAGCAACTAGGTGACTGCGCCACTGAAATACTGCTTCCTTTACTTAAGATAACCACTTTTTGATTTAGTAATTTCTTCCACTTGTACTAAATGTATGTGCAAGATGGTATTTTTTATAAAGGAATTTACAAATTAAAAAAAAATTCCAACTCTGAAGTATAACAAAATATTTGTCTGTAAAAAGCATTCAAGATATGAAATTATTCTTATTATTAATTAAAATATGACTTTCCGTAAAAACTTTCATCAACTAGTGCTATAAACAACTCAATAACTTTTTAAATGTAAGATTTGCACATGATTGTTACAATTAGAACATCATTTATGAAATAAAACTACATAACTAGACCCCATATTTCTACTATTTTATTTTTGGGTACAAAATTTTGTTTTAACTAGGCGTGTTAAATTATTAATTCTGTAGTAAGAGGTTTGGTAGTTAATAATATTTTGAACTAAAAGTTACATTACATTAGACTATATAAAAACCTCTCTCTTGTATTTTTAATGAAAGCGAGTGTAAACTTAATAATGTAGACAATTTTTGTTAACTTAAAATTGTTAAGTAATTATACTTTTTAAAATGTTTTTACACTCTTAAGAAAATACACTAAAAAATTAAAAAGATTTGGACTGTTTAACAAATGAGTAAAAAATAATCAAGTAGTGCCATTTATCTCAAAACTAAAAAACGGTTTAAATCTTGCTCACATTAAATCACATGTAACACTGGCAAAATTGTCATAGCTTAGATGCAAAATTATTTTCTCTAACAGCTTAAACAGTTGTACTTAACAACTGGTTGGAAAATGAAAAACTACAAAAAAATACATAGTTGCAGACAAGCATAAATATGACAAATGCAAATTGGGACTACAAATTAAGTTCAGTATACAAATACTGCGGATTTATTACTTTGGAACACGGATACAAATAATAATAAAATCCCATGATAGTATAAAAAGAAAAGTACAGTTAATATAGCGGCCTTCTGCGTTAATTACAAAAAAAATTCATTTAGCTTAACCCAAATAACCAACATTTATGTAAATAAAAGTTGATTGTATCCTACGTACAGCTAGGTTTTGTCGTATGAAACAAAAAATCAACCACTTGCCAACTAAATTACAATAACAGTAATTCATAAGAGCTACATCTGTAAAATTATTATTTCAAACAAGTTAAAAAAAAAAAAACGTGAATATTAACACGAGACCAATAATAAATATTAAATCTCAAAACAAGTACAAACATGTTAAGTTTGAATTGTCTTCACAGAAAATAAAAGTTTTTAATAATTTAATGCAAACAGCAAATCAATAATAATTAAAGAAATGACAATTCACAAAATCAGAACAAAGTAGTTCAAACATGTACTAATCTGCATGAACTAGAGCAATGGCTGGCTAAATTAAACATGCAGCAAGAATCGGTTAATTCAAGTTATCGTCATTAAACGAAACATAGAAGAAATTAAACGGTAGTTTTGATAGACTACTGCAGACGGAATACTTACCCCAAAAATAATCTTCAGTCATTCTGATTGCTTGAAAATAACGCGATAAACTGTAACCAGTAACAGGGAACAAACAACGCCGGTTCAGTGAGGCGGCAAATGGACGATTTCTTGTAGATGAAACAGGAAATTAAGAAGCGGATATGATGTTTAGGTTGGTCATCTTTAAAATAATATATTTTTTATTCAAATTATTATTTATTTTTATATATTAACTATTGTTTATATTTTATATATCTTCTTGTTCATTGGAATTTAATATTTTTAATGTGTAAGTGAAGTAACTTTAATACTATTATGATTTTATACTAACTAATATATATTAAAAGTTATTTACGTTCTTTACAAATGTGACTTGTTGATTTTATAATTTATAAATGCTTTCCTCAGTAAAGAAACTAAGTTAAATCCTTATTATTTTGAGTGGGCTGATATTTTGTGATTTACACTTGCTACATTTAAAACCACGTGGTGTTTTGGTAACCTAGCAACGTATGCTGTATCAATGTGATGTAATAGTCGAGGTTGGAGGCACAAGATTTTCTAGTTCATGTATTTTATTAAGGATATCATCTTGCTGTTGGGAATGTAAAAGAAATTAAGTTTTGTAGGGTATGTTGGTCAACTTAATGATTAAGATTTTATCTATACTGTTGTGTTTGGGAATGGCGCAGAAGAAGCATATTATATTTTTTGTTTTTGTAACCTCACTTTGTACTTTTGAAATAGCATGTAATAAGAGAGAAAAATCTGAAGATCCAGAAAAGATTGAAAGTGATGAATCAGAATGGAGAGTTTTAGGCAAAGGTAATTTATTACCATTATTACTCTTTATAGTTATTGCATTTCATAAAAGTGTTTATTCATGTTGTATGATTACATAAAAAAAACACAAAAAAAAGAAAAATAGTCATACATGAATTTGCTTTGATGTGGAGTTAGTTTTTTGTTTAATTGATTTGGTGGATCTAATGATATTCTTCCAAGTTTGAAAATGTGAATTTGGTAGCTTTTTTCAGTTTTTATGTATTACATTTTCTATATTGCATTAGCCCATTTTCCAAATTGGCTAATACAATAAATTTTTTAAATGTGATTAAGAACTAAATTGGGTTTAATCTTTGTTGTAGACACCTGTTTATTTTATTACAGGAAGTTTATTGAAATCACTACTACTATATTCATGATTTTTTCTTACAAAAATATATTTGAAATGTACATGTAGTAAAAAGTATGCATCCTAAATTGCCCCTTTTAAAATTACAAATATATTTAATACTTAATTGATTTAATTGCATCCTGTTAACTAATTCTCCAATACTGTTATTTTATTTCTTCACATATTGTAATGTATTTTTGAGTATATTAACATTGTATTTTAGTTAGAATTCTGAGAAATACAAAATTAACTTAAATAAATGGTTGAATTTAAAAACTGAATGCCAAGGTAAAAAGCATTTCGGATCCCAGTCAGGCATGGCATTTTTCATACACGCTATAATTCATTCATCTTATCATCCTCTGAAGATATATATCTTAACTGTGATTCCGGAGGTTAAACATTAATGCATAATTTAAATCTTTATAATTAATACTAAAAGCTGTTCAATATTCATTGATGTTCTTTAATTTAAAAAAAAAAAAACTAGGATTTTGCTTTGTTTTTTAAATAAGTATATAGTCATGTTTTTGAATGCATAACTTTATTGTTTTATAAAGAATTAATAGATCTAGTACAATTCAGTACGAGTTTTCTGCCACTCATCCATAATTGTACAGTAAGTTCCTCAGAGCGGGTTCATCTAAAGTGTTCCTATTTAAATCCATATGATATGTGATTGTACCAAGTATTACAGCAGCTTGTTCACAAGAATTATAAGAAGTTATTCTTTTCTCTTTCCTTTATCAATTTATAAATACAAAATATCTGAGACTAGTTAATTTTGATAAAAAAAGGACAGCAACTGTCCTAATATACTGGATATAAAGCTTTAGATTAACATGCAACACTAATAATTAGGTTATACCAGTGATTGATTAATTATTAAGAATAATTAAATTAAAAAACCAACTATTAACAGCAGTTTTATAAATTTTACCACAAATTGTAAATTGATTGCAAAAAATCTCTTGAATGATCTTTCTTACCTGAATATTTTTAACACAAAAAAATATTTTTGTAAACGGCCTACAAAATGTAGTACGCTTAAAATTAACAACTAACAATCTAAAAACAAAAAAAAGAAATCAGTTATGAGTTTCATCTAGGAATGCTTTCATACTACTAAAATGTATTATCATAAGCCAAAAAAATATGTGAATTACATATCAACCTATTAATGCAGCACATGTAAAATAAAATGTCACTCTGACAGCTATTATTAGAACTATTTTAATGACTTTTCACCAATGCTATACAAACTGCATATTGATCAATTGATATAGTTTTTGATATCCAGAGAAAACTTTTTTTTTAAGTTGATCAGTGGTTATTTAGATTATCCTGTAATTTAACATATTTGTGGTTGATTATGTTTAATAAATTAATACTTTTAGTTTTGTGTAGCAAGTTCATTATGAAGCAATATTTACTGCTACAAAACATTGCAACATTAATTACAGTGCTATCTGCAATGTTTGAGAAGAAATGAATTGCACGAAGTATTATCATCACCTCCCTAAATTTAAGATTTTATGACGCACCAGATTTACTAATATTTAGAAGTATGTTATGTCATCCACTAATTTGGTTTTACTATGATGATTTACACATATATATACCGGTGTTTGTACCAAAACCATTTCAAGAATTCAGGGGATGGTCCCCAATTAAAAATAAAGAAAAAACTTTATATAAACTTATGTTTGAAAAAGCTTAGTTTATTGGCCACTTTTTATCTTTAACATCATCAAAATTTGTTTCTCAGGGATGGTAATATAGAGCTGAAATTTTATATATTCCAAGGTACCTTGAGATTTTCTTATATAAAAAAAATAATGAATCTGATCTCTCGGTTTCAAAATGGTAGCCATGTAAAATTTTTAATTGTTAATATCTTTGCAATTGATGGTTTATTTAAATGTTATTACAAAAACTGTTGAGCATTTTATGACAAAGAAAATGACAGCTTATTTATTCAAATTCACTCATGAATAGCAAAGTTAATGTCAAACATTCTTGACTTCATTAAATTTAGTCACTCTCTTTCTTTCTGAGTAGAGTTAAATAACTGGCACAATCTCATTTTCTTTTGTTTTTCTGTTTAGCCTTTGGAACCACTACTTGGTAATATTTCAGAGGATGAATGAAGATGATATATATGAATAGCATTTTTCATTGACTGCTGCACTTTTTCAAAGATTCCAGGTGTCTGATTAATCCTTTCAATCCTATTTTGAATCCTTGTGTGCAATTATTCTATAGTATCCATTGGGGTATGCATATAAGTGTTTTTATATGGCCTCATAAGAAAATGTCAAGAGGATTGAGATCGGGAGATCTTGCTAGTCATGATATTTGGCTTTCTTGATCAATCCATCTGTGTTCAGATTCTTCATTTAAGTGATCCCGAATTTGTAGTATGTAATGAGCTGGAGTCCCATCCCACATGTACCACCCTGTTTAGTGGCAAATCTTTGAATAAAAATGGAAGTTCAGCCATCAAGAAATTAACTATCTTTCAGCATTAAGAACAGTAAAGTCTGTAAAAAACAGACAAATTAGTGGTCACCCAGAATACCTGCTTATACATTTATAGAAAACTGATTTTTGTAATGGTTCTCTGAAATGGTATGAGGGTTTTCAGTTGATCATATATATATAATAATGGGTTTTCATATCATATTATGGGTATTAAGAATGTCCAAGCTTGTAAATTTGGCTTGATTGGTAAAGAAAATACCATTCAAAAAATTGGATTAGTACATTTATCATAGCTGAAGAAGGTAAATGTAATCTTGAAATAAAGTAGCTTATATTCACTGGTAGTGATAAGCATGGAGTTGCTGCTCATGGAAAACCTTCCAAACTGTTGTATTACGTTACTATGTTTTATAATACACGTATAAAGATTGTTACATAAGTGATGCCATTAATTTAGTGAAAGATTTTTACGGCAGAACAACTTTTGGTATTGTTTAATGAACATCAAGATTTTTTAAGGTGTGTGGGTGCGTGCGTGCATGCATGATGTGCATTTCATGCTGTGTTCTATTGCACTCCATGTCGAAAAAATTCGAAAATGAAGTATTTTAAGTAATTAAGTATTTATAAATTAAAACTTAATTACTTTTATAATTAAGTTACTATTTCTGTAATATTTCACTTTACTTTTATTCATTAAAACATTTTCAATGTTACAATGAATAAAAATAAGACTTGTAAAAATTCTCAAAATATTTTTTGTTACATTTGTGGAGAGTTTATCACTAAAAATCAACAAACACCAGTATCAAATCTGCTGAAAACTGCTTACAAACATTATTTTGACAGTTCCTTGGGAGACAAAGATAAATCCTAAGGTAGCAAGTGCTGGTTTCAATTCAAACAATAAAAGCAGTGGTGGGTACCCAAGTGTTCACTCAGCTATGAGACCAGTTGATGATTTGCTGATTCGTATTGCTCCAACTTCTTGAGAAGTTTCTGATTCCCCAGAAGGCTCAACTGATGGATTTTCAACTTCAATAGTTATTAATTAAATTCCAGAAGACTCAAATACTGAACCTCACCTCATCACACAAACAGAACTGACCAACCGAATTTGTGATTTGTATTTGTCTAAACATCATCAAAACTTCTAGGTTCACATCTTAAAGAATAGAATTTATTAAACAAGGATACTGAAATTTCAGTATATAGAAATCAAAATGAAAATGTTCAGAAATATTTTGAGGGAGATGATTTGATTTGTTGAACTGAAAATTGAATATGTTATTCATGATTGGCATTTGTTTATAGACCCATCAAAAAGAAGCTTAAAAGCAGTGTTGTTGCATAACTCAAATAAGTTTTCTTGTTTAATGGTAGCATGCTGTAGGAATGAAAGAAAACATATCTAAGTACATCAAAAATTTTAAAAGTTACTAGCAGACCAGGCAATGCTTCACTATTGCTTGATTTGCATATATACTGGTATATATATAAAATATATTATATTTAAATTAAATGAAGACAATTGAAAGTTTTATAAAATTTAAAAAACTAAACATTATGGAACTTCACAGAATTTAATCTTTTGCTTTATAAAATTCAGAATGTAAATAAATCCAATTTGCAAAACAACAGCACTACCTATTGGATTTAATTCAACCCACTCTCTAAACACAGTAGTCAGTGGAAAATAACTTTTTAACGAAAAAAAATATGGCTGCAAATTCAATACAATTGATACTGAACATTAAGAAATTTACAAAAAATTAAGGAACTCCACAAAATTTAATCTGACATTTTATAAAAGCCAGAATATAAATAAATCAAATTGTCAGAACAGCACTACCTATTGGATTTAATTTGAATTACTCTCTAAGTGGTCGAAAATACCCCTAATTTTCTTTCTACTGGTCAGATCGACGATTATATATATATACTGGACAAAAAGAAATCAGTTTACTCCAGGAAAGGAAAATGTTGTCAATATTCTCCTTGTTGAAGCAGACAGTAAAATTAGGTCTAATGAAGAATTTTGAAAAGCATTAGATAAAGATGGAGACAGCTTTAAATATTTAGCTGAGAGTTTTTCACAATGAACTGAAGCCAAATTAAAATAGGTAATATTCATTAGGCTACAAATAAGAAAATCAATTCATGAAAATATAATTTACAGCAAACTAAATTCTAAAGAACTAGCAGCATGGAAGTCATTCAAAATCATAGTTACTGGTTTTCTTTTGGAAACCAAAAAGCTGAAAACCATGATCAGCTTATAAATGAACTCTTGGTTCACTTATAAGTCATGAAGAATAAGGGGAATGAATATAGTAATTTTAATTGTAATTATTTAAGAAGTTTCTTATTGTTTCAAAGGTTCATAACCAAAAATCTAAAAGTAATAAAGAAGAACTGATTTCATATTTAGATGCAGCATAAAAAATACACTTGATTTCACCTACTTAATATCACAGTTACAAATTATTTTTTTGTTGACCGTGTTATTATTTTTCAATTATTAATATTATTTATTACTAAATATTTTCTTGATTCAATAATATTTTATTTGTTATTTTTTTGTTGTATATTTTATTTTGTCATTTTATTTTTATTTCACTTGTTCAATAGTAAAAGAGAAATTGGATATTAGTTATATTTATTAGATCAATGACTTGTTAATTACAACATGTATTACTACTTTTTTTTTTTTTGTACTATTTTTCAATATTAATATTTGTTATAATATTTTATTTTATTATAGAATTTTTGATATTAAATTATTAAAATTTATTACATGTCATTAATAAATTTATGAGTTGTTCAGTTTATTCAGAGGAAATGAAAAATGGTTTTTTAATCTAGTGAGTCACTTCAAGATTCTTTTTTTTTTTTTTTTTACCTCCGGAACCACCGTTAGGTTATATCTTCAGAGGATGAGATGAACGAATTGTAGC
>JAAAKQ030193124.1:17255-51885 GCA_010016005.3 Zanna intricata
ACTTGGAATTCCTAATATCTGCAGTAGTGTGTGTGTGTTACAACACTTGCTTGCATAGATTAATAGTTTTGAACTTTAGATATATTTTTAATTAGTTATTAATTACAGTTGAACTTCCATTAAGAAAATTTAGATAAAAAATAATATTTTATAAAATTATTCTAAGTTTTTAGTAAAATATCAAGCTATGAAAGGTGATCTAGTGATAAGTAAGTAAATATTATACAATAATATAATATAATACAGCCAGTTTATAAATTCATTCATAAAAACGTTACACTTATATTTACTGAATTTGTAAGTATTAAAATTTTTTTTAATGTTCATGAATTTCAAAACTTACGTTTGTTCATATTATTATATCTGTTAAATATAATTATATGGATACAATTTAAAAAGAAGTGTACTTCCATAACTGTAAAGTGTTTCTGTTATTTAGAAAATCAATATATAAAAATGATTACAAGCAGAAAAAGCTGTATGAGGCATAACAGTAGAAAGTTATGTTCACTTGTATGCTGTTTACAGCTTGAAGCAAATATTTATGTGTGCTTTTGTATAATGATGGTAATGATCAGGAATTTGAAAACAAATTGTAATAATAATGAAAATTTAGTTCACCTGTTTATGACACTATGTTTTAGATTAATCAGGCCATTACTGGCTACTGCAAACTGGAATATATAACTGGCTAACAAGGCATGGCAATTAATTAGTCTGTAACTACTGAATTCCCATTGTACACTGTGTGTTATTTTTATTTTTTGTATTTGTAATTATGTTTAAACTAATTAGAAATTCATGTCTAAGAATTAAAAGATAAGATTTGCTGTAATACTGAGATCTGGACCTTCAGTGGTAATTAAATGTGATTAAAATTAAGGAATAGAATTCTTGGCTTTACTAAATAAACAACTCAATTGCTAGTTTGGCTTGTGGAACTGGGGGTTGTACAAAAAGAAATTTGAAACCCTTGTGTTTGCTTGCAAACAGACTTGCTTCCTGAGTAGAGAAAAGTACTACTATTTCCTAATAGAAGTTGACAGCTTGGTTCCTCTAATGAAACCAGGGCAGCAGCTGACAGTTGCTGTATTTAGCTGTATTTTATACACTGTGTGTGTATACACAATAAAGCTACAAACAGTACTGTGTCTTTTGGGTATCACTGTATTTTTATTGTATTATGTAAAAAAAGAGATATCCACCTTATTTTAAAATTTCTGAAAGAAATAAATAAATAAACATAAACTAATTCTTGATTAAATCAGTTTCTTAGATAACCAAATATAAAAAATATTTCATTTCTAAATTACCTAAATAATTATTCAACATTAAAATATAAAATTAAAGTAAATGTTTCCTGTTTGAGTAATAAAAATAAATTAAAAAAACCAAGACTTAAAAGATATTAAAAAAAAATATTTTGATATATTTTAATTATACATTATAATACAATTAACTAAATTGGAAATTATCAAATAAAAAAAAAAGAAAAGAAATCTTTTTTTGTCTTCAAAGAAAAAGATGAACAATCCATAAATGGTTGCCCTTTGAATACAGATAACCATGTTTTTCCCAAAATAGTGTTATAATTAAGTTTTATAACATGAATAAAACCGTATTTTGAAAGTTCTTTTTATAAAAGTGAAAGTATTAATTTAATTACGTAATTTTACAAATCTTGTGAGAATTAATACATTTGTTAATAGAGAATGCATTAATTCTTTTATACATTTCACCATAGCTTTTAAAAATGATTTTTTCTTTTTGTTTTGGTCAGTAACCATTTTTGTGATAATCATGAAGTTTTCTAACAAAATTGATTGGTATTTTAAATGAAACTAAGTATGTTTCAAATATGAAGTTTAGATGATAGTGATTTAGACATAAAAGAACCTATTAATGTTTTTCATCACTAATTTATTAAAAATTAAGTATGGTACTTAAAACAAAATTATTTGTCTGATTTTTCTTAATTTTTTTTTTTAATCTAACTGACTTTTTATATCTTAACGTTAGAAGTATGGACCAACTGCTTAACTGGGATAAGCTGTTCATATCTTGCCACTTTTATTAATTGATTCTAATTTAAACGAATACTCACTATTTCAAATTACAATTATATTTATATGATTTTACTTTACCAGTGAGGGTATAAGATTTCAGAGTAGAGTATTAGTTTACCTCTTACTTGCAGTTACTTCATAAATATTTCCATCTACAAAAATAACTGCATTTCCCAACTACACATCATAACTAGTGTGTGATATCAGAGTGTCACCTACACCTACAATGCCTTTATTTTTAGCTGAAGATTTATTCCGTCTAGTTATGGACACCACAATAGTTTGAGAAGTCCTCCTAACTAAGATCCCAAGTCTTTCTGTAATTGGATTTCTCCAGCTTTCTCTTATCCTTAATCTTTGTTTCTGTGGATAGATACCATGAGAGTTGTTCTGCGTTATATATTGAGTCCATCTATGATATTTTTGTCATTGTATAGTGACTGGTGACCATTTGGTAACTGTGGAACCACCTAGTTCATTCATGGGGCACTGTATGTGAACTGTGGAATTTTTTTCCTACCATTTGCTTGTACAAAAACCCAATTAGTAATTGAGAGCCTATTGGGTAAAGCCAGATCTCCTAGTTTTTTGTTATCCAAATTTATATTTGTTAGCGAAATAAAAATACTGAAGTTCTTCTGGGTAACAAATTTGAATTTTTTTAGTGTGTTGTTAACTATTATTATTTATTGTCATTACTTTCTTAAATTAAATTTAAAGAGTAATTATATATTTTTGATATTTAGTTGAAAAGATTTATCAATAAATTTGATTTTATTGTAGATAAATTATCCTACTTTTTTTTTAGTACATTAGGTATTTGTACTTTATATTTTCTTATAAAATTAGTATAATAATTTAACAAGTGGAAAAAATTGCTTATTTTCAAAGTTTTATAGTTGTTTTTTTAAAATTACTTTTCAGATAGTTAAATGACTGTTTGTCATCTCTAATTTCTCTAATTTGCTAGTTGAATTTATGAATAGCATTTTTTTTCTCATTTATGTAAGCAACAGAAAATATATCTTCTTCTTTTGTGCTTACACAGTAAATAGAAACTAACATTTCTACTTAGTAGTGTAATCTAAATGTCTTAAGGTATAGTTTTTGAAAGCTAAGATAAGGTTGAGAGAGAAAATAATTTTTTGAAAACAATAATTCAATTTTTTTTTTTTTAGAGTTTTTAATTGCTTTTTTCGAAGAGAAAGATATGTGCATTATTGCTTATTCAAGTTCATAGAAATAATACGTAGATTAAGTTATATACTGTTTTAAGCATAGCTGATGTATAAAGTTATTAATTATATTTTCAAATAAGTAAAGCAAGTTCATCAGTTTTATAAAAATATTATTACTTCTTCATAATGAAATTTTAATTACAAATTTAATTTTATATAATCTTAATCAAATAGTTTTCTTATTGAAATAAAACCTGTATAGTTCATGTAATCAATATCAGTTAGTATTCAGAATTTTTCTTAAAAAAAAAAATGAAAATGAATAAGTAGGTATGTAAGATAAAATTTTAATTTAGTAACTTTTTCTTTTGTATTTTTTTGCTATCCATTATTTTAATAAAATATTTATAAATTAAATTAAGTAAATTTCAGTGATTTTGGAATTTAAGGAAAATAATAATAATTTAATTTATTTATCAATCATCATGAACTGATAAATCTTTGATGATGAAACTTTTTTTGCAGTGCATTCGAATAATCAATGCTTGAACAAAGTCATTTGACTAACAAATTCTTTAATTTTATTCTTATATACGATTTGGATAATAAATATTAAATTGAACGTCAGAGGGGAATTATTGTGCTTATACAATTTACAATACAAACTGCACATTCCTTTCAAATTTAATGTTTGTTAGTTATTTCTTTTTTCTAATGATGATTGAAGTGTATTTAAAAATCATGTTTTATTCTACAATTTATGTCTTAGTCGTGCTAAAAATTAATGCTCTAGTTAAAAAAAATTCATTATGTTTAATGAGTAGTGTCCAAGTAATTTGTTTTGTTCTATTTCATAATGTTAACCTTGGGCAAGACAGTAAATTACACCAATTAGAGGCAATATTGCTGCCTATTGGTCAGTATACTTTTTTTAATATGTTTATTATTGGATAATTATCATCATAATTGTTATCAACTATCTTTCTGGTTTTATCTGTGGTGCCATTTTTCTAAACAGCAGATAGGCAGCCATCTATTGGGTTTCAGCAAGTGATGGCTTTATTCGTTTGATCCCTACTGAGATTATGCAGTAAGCCAAATGAGTAGTTTAAGATCGTATTGTATTAAAGCTAACTCTTCTCTCTTTTTTTATCTCTCCATTCTGCCCATTTTGATATGGGGATTGTCTCAGACCATCCACTCCTTCACCCCCCTCATTCCTTTCCCAGCCAATTTCTGTTCTCACTCCCTCTTACCGCTTCTCATCACTCCTTTCCACTTTATTACTTTTTCACCATAGTTTTCACTGTTCTGAATCATATTTGTTTTCATATCTGATGTTTTGTTCTTTATTATCTAGTCTTTTTCAAGGGAAATCTTTTGTTTCTGAATCTAAAGATATATGAGGAATTAGCCTAATAGCAGGAGTATTGAGCGAGAATTAAGTGGGAGCTCTCTTCTTTTAGATCTTATTTGGTTAAGAATTATAACAATTCTGTAACTCTCACTTCATGAACCTCCAGTTTTAAGATTCCTACAATATATAGGAATAATAAGATATTCACGCCATGAGAGTAAACTGATGATGAAATTTCTAGTCTCATAACTCTGCTTACCAGCCCAATTTTTTAATGTAATTTGGCTGTCCATCATATTTCTCAGCTCAATAGGGGCTCTGCTTTAAAGTTAGTTTGCAGTAGATTATAGACTGTAAATTGAGATGGAAAAGCTAAGAGCAGCAATTTTCTTGTGCACTTAAATTGTATATCACGCGACCATTTCTCCAAATTCCCATCTTCCTACTTTTCCTAAAGTCAAAACTATTTTGAATATGTATAACTCCTTCAGGTGATATATATTACGCTTCTTTCCAGGATTTTTTTTCTCTTGTTATTTCTTATTCTGTTTAATTGATAATTTCTTAATATTTTGGCTATTGTTTTTTTAAAATTAACAACATTCAAATAATTTATGGGGTTTAGTTTTTAGAGGACACCTCCTAATTCATACCTTTTCTTTCTCTTTCATTTAAATTGTTTACCTCACTTTGTTTACAGTTTGCTGTTTATAAAAATTGAATGTTTTGTTATGTTTGTTTCCATAGAAAGAAGAGTTTTCTCCCCATTAGTTTATCATACAACTTATTAATTGATTAATTTAATTTTTTTTTTTGCAGTAATCAAATTTTTATGATTTCTGACCTGATGAGCAATTCCTTATATAATTTTTTTAAAAAGTTGTAAACAGACTATAAGTCTGTTTAAATTTATTAATTTAGGTGATTATCTAATTGCAATTTGTGAAACAGTTTTTTTGAAGGTAGTGTTGGATGGTGTTAATATTGTAAATTGTATAATACATCGTATTTTGTTATGTAAATTATAATGTATTTTTACTGGAAAATGAGACGTTCCTGTACCAAATGTTATTTTGATTTTTTTTTTCTGTGTTTTAAGGAGCTTTAAAAATGATTGATTTTGTTGTGGTTTATATGTTGCTTATACACACATACACACAAATATATCTATATGTATATCTTTCATTGTTTTGTATGTGCATGTAATTAGTTGTGTTATTTTTTTTTTAAGAAATTGTATTTTTATTGTAGCAATTGTAGAAAAATAGATTTTAGACAGTAAAATATTTTTAAAGTATATTTCATCTATGTATTTTAATGTCCTTTTTTATAAAATCATACTTTTTAAAGCTTAAGATAAAAACCGTTGTTTTTAATTCTAATGATTTTTGTTTAATTTTGTATTTTATAGTTAATTTCTAATGAAAATTTTTTTTAGTAATAGTCTAAACATCTGATTTTTTGAGAAGATTCAGGTAGTTTTTATTAACTTCTTTTAAAAATGTAATGTTTAATTCACTTAAGACTACTTATATTATTTAAAAGTGAATATCCAGTTTGTTTTAGAGTAAATACTTTCTGGGTGCTGGTCATCTGGGTTGAAAAATTAACTTTGGTGCTTTGAAAAAGTTGCCAAAAATTAATTTTCAATGTAGGATAGCAGTAGGGTCTTTATTACACTCATAAAAAGCGATCCAGTTACTACCAATGATCTGCATGCTTTGAAACATTAAAAAACTCAGCATAATAAGAGGGCAGTTAAATAAAGGTAATGTGTTAAATAAATCTATTTGAATTAACAAACTCTTCTAGATTTAGGAAAAAGAAAGTCTGAAAACTTTTCTTTATTTATCTGTTGATTTCTTTGATTAAAATAAATTAGAAAAAAAGACATAAAAGAAAGACACAATTGATCATGAGTAATCCAGTCTTTCTATTAAACAATTCAGGTAGTTTCTTTGGAAAATTGTGATTAAAAAGTAATTTTTAGGTACTGTAATGTTAACCGAATTTAAATGAAGCCTCAGGATATATGAAATTTCTATGATGATGAGTTTTCTGCTAACAATTTTATTAAAAAGTGAATAATTTTCCATGTAGGAAGATTTACTATTTGTACACTGGTTATGTACTATCTTCTTTTAGAATGTTTGCCAGCTAGGATTACTGGCATATGAAGCATGGTAATATATGAACGTAGTCATAAATCCAGTAAAAAAATCCTGATTTGTGTGCTTATAAAATACATTTTGGTCATACAAATTAGATTTAGCTATCAAGGGGCAAACAGAAGATATTATCGTTCATCAAGTTCTAATGTTTTTAAAATAAATTAATGTTGGATAAATTATTTTAATCTAAAGGGGTTTTGATGAATCTGAACAATCTAGGTGAGTTGTTGAATAAATATTTGAACCAAAAGTGAGATTTTTATGAAGGTAAAAAAGTCACTAGAGAATATTGTGCTTTTGGTAAATAATCACTCCTAAACAAAAGCATTCTATAATCAAAATATGGCCATTTATAATATAACTTGTCAATTCTTTGCAAATTTTGCAGCATTATTCCAGCCTAATGAGCAGGGACCAATAGCCACTATAAAGATTAGTTACAAATCAAATGTTATAGTCAGAAAATAATGAGGATGAAAGTATAAAATACTTTTGAATTTGAAATACTTATGACAGAATTTACCATATAGCGCATCACTTAGAAAAAAATTAATTTAAAAAAATTCTTGTGGAAAAATAATCATACAAAAAAACTATTAAACTGTGAAGATGATATGGAAGCGTTATTTATACTGAAGAATATATTGCACAAATTATTGTTAACAAAAATCATGAAAAAATTCCTGATAGAGAAAATACAGGGAAAATATTGGAGTGGACTAATTTTAATGGTACTAATCAAGGTTTTGAAATTCTATCTAATGAAAATATTTAAAAAAACAGCCAAGCAATGAAAAATATGCAATAAACAGTTCATGAGATGTTTAAAAAAAATTGAGTTAAGGATAAGAAACATCAGTTTTCAGTTCATTTGTACAAATAGGAATACTGGAGTCATTAGAGTATACTTCATAATAATTTTATAACAGAAACAATTACTTATTTAGTCTTAAATTATGTTGAGAATGATGTGCTTAAAAAAACTTTAAATTCACTAGAGATAACCAGTAATAATAGAATTTAAAAATAATATTATTTTACCAATTCATTATAAAAAAATACTTTTTTATAGGTTTGTTAAAAAAGTTCATTTTTTTATTTCTTAAATTTTATTCTTTTTTTCTTTGTTTACTCAAAGTTTGTATATAAATATAAAACCTTTTTAAATATTTTTTTTAAAATGAAATAAAATTTATTTAAATAAAAGTTCATTTTTGTAATTCTTAAATTTTATTATTTTTTTGCTGAGAGTATATATCCTGTCTAACCGAAGAGAGTTGCTAAATATGTTTACAAATGTTTCCATCATTTTCCTTTACAGTCTGATTACCTTTTTCCTGTTCTATTGAGCAAGGGAGATGTGAATTTTTCTTTCTTTTTAAAATATTTTTTACAAAATCTTATGATCACATCCAAATTGTTTTGTTTTGGTAGGTTTTTCTGCCATTTTATTATTTGTATAAACCGCATTTTGCTTTTTTTCCAGTTTCTTCTTTTCTGTAATTCTTTTATTAATTTTTAATAGACTCCTTCCTCTAGAGTTTACTAACTCTACTAAATTATTATGCTTTAGATATTGATTAGATAACAGTTGTCTACAGATTCAACTGTTCCAATTTTACTGCAGTATTTAAAAGAAAATGTTTATTGAATTTAGGTAAAGTTATTTTAAACATTTTTCTTTCATGTTAAATTTATCTTTTAAATATCTTATCAGACCTTATCTTGTTTACAGATGCATTAAAATAATATAATAAAGGTTATTACCAAAAATTTAGTGTAATAAATTAATAAAATAAACATTAATTTTATCACTCTTAAGTTAAATTTTTTGGATATATATATATATACATACATACCCATGAAACATATTGATCACTTATGATGTAAGTTTAAGAAAAATTAATTACTTTAAAACTCCTGAAAGTATAATATTTTATTCCTAACCTTTTTGGGGCCTGGTATTGCACTTGTGTGACGCACTAAACTGTCTGCACAGACTATGGTCGCATAAACTCACTTTAGAACTTTATCATTTGAGTACTGTCATTGTGTTAATGTGACTAATGTATTTCTTTCATCAACATGTGCTTCACTTTATTGGCTTTGAAATTAATTATTTGCACTATCAAAAGGTTGTAGCTAGCTAACAGTTGGAAATAGAATAAACTCATGTTACCAGCATTTCTACTAACCAACATTTCTAATGTTTTTTATCCTTTTCAAAATATTGTAATTGAAAAGTCCCCTTAATTTTGTTTATGTTTATAATAAAAATTGTTTTAAAATTTGTTTACAAAAAAAATTTAAAATGAATTACTAGTTATTGTGAAGTGATAAGCGATACAAAGAATTACTACATTAGGATGAGTAACTTTAATATCCTAGTCTGATCATGAACTAGGATTTACAATATGTTATTCCTGAAAAAGTTAATCTGTATTTGTTAAAACAGCACTTGGCAGATATAGATTTTTAAGCAAACTAACAAAATATCTCCATTAGTTATCATCTGTTGTTGTTGTATGTTTGTGGTTGGCCTGAGAAACTGATCTGAAAATAAATCTGAGTAAGAATGTCTTGTAGACAATGAAAACAGTAATGTGAAATTTTAATATTTTGTTTTAAGAGATTATTTTTATACTTATATTGGTTTTAATTCTTTTTTTTTGTGGACTAAGGATTGTAAGAATTACATCAACTATGGCAATTGGTCTGCACACCCTTTATGGCTTTACCAAATAATGTTGTCAGAATATAGTTTGATTTCAGTTGCTGATTGGTTTCTGCTCAATACACATCACTTTCTTAGTCAGTCACTTAAATCTTGAAACATATAGTATGAGGATGGATGAAACGGATAAGTTGGAGCAGAGTACTAGGGGATGGATGGGTAGTATTTATGATAATGCAGCAATCCTGGCCCCACCTACACCAACTATGAAACCAAAATTTCAGAATGAATAGCACCATTACCTTATATATTTATACTGTTTTTTTTTTACATTTATCACAAGTTACATTTGTGATATGAAAAAAAGTTGCAGAATTATAGTGTTTAAATTAAACTATAATTCACATGTATTAGAAATCCCTATATATATATATATAAGTAAATATTGATTTTATGGGATGTTTTGGATGATTAATAGGAGATATGACTTGTGTTAAGTTTAAATTATTGCAATGATTGAATAGATATGTCCATGTACTTATGCTTACTTAATAATATAGTAGTAGCAATTGTCAATTTGATCTTCCACTTTAACATATAGATGATAAAAATTTCTGAGTTTGAATTAATTATAATAGCTTTCCTAGACCAGTACTTCGGTCGTTAAACTTAACATTAGATGTTTGTGAAATATGATATTTTATTTAGTTTAATAGTTGTTGATTTTTGCAAAAAAAATACACATAATTGTAAAATGAAAGTTAGATGAAAACTTTTAACTGGTGGAAAATGAAGATATTAATTGAAAAGTGTTTCATTCAAGATGCAATACGTGGTCATATAAAGCTGTTGACCTAAATTAAAGAACTGGATTGACAGATGAGTATGTGAAAATGGCTACTTAAGGCAAGATTTTTTTTTTTTTTTAATTCTAAGTACTTTGTTAACCTGGTTACAAATCTACTATTAACATAATTTTGTCAAGGTTACAACACTAACTAAACAGTTCATGCACATATACACGCACACAGTTTCAATTTAGTTATTATGGATATACCTAACGTAACATAAAAACTGTGTTAAACTGAAGCACTTACTATTCTTCAAATTTCAAGATTAATAAACTATTTGTCACTTTGTCCTTTTCATCTACATATACTAAAAATGGCAAGATCTGTCTTAGTACTTAGTAAACATACAATAAAAACAGCAAAGAAGTTAATTTTTACTTAAGTTTTAATACATTATAATCAGTACAATATAAATTCAGAAAATAATAAACATTTTAATGTAAAAATCAGAATACAAGTTGACTTTTTCTTTTTTTAAGTTTTAAATAAACTTAAGTTTATTTAAATCAGTTTGTTGTAAAATTTTACTGTAAATTACTAAATTTGGTATTTATCAGTTAGTAATACTAAATTTATCATTCATTCAATCATGAATTGCATATTTATACTGATGTAAATTTAAATTAGGTTTGTATCTGACTTGGTTACATACGAAATGTAAACAATTATACTTAGTACTTGTATAAATATTTTTTAGTTTGCAAGGTATAAACAGTCAGATACATAAAATTCCAGTAACTCCAATTAACTAAGAGTGTTGTTTCATACCTATTCATGGTCTTGGTCAAATAATTTGGCCTATACCAGTTCAGAACAACTGGAGAAAAGCAAACTGGTTTTACTTGATACTAAGAAGTTTGTAATGAATATCATTAAATATACAGAGTGTATCATGAAGTTCATAACCTATTCTCTTGTATAATACAAACCTCTTCTGGGACTTTCATAACCTGTTCTACTTGTGAAAATAATGAGAAAAGTTCATATAAATATAAGTCCTAAAATCCTTTGTGAGTTATCGCTAATGAAATATTTTGCTTTGATTTCAGGTACCGCAGTGAAATAAGGTCATACTGAAATTTTTAGGATTTGATTAATGGATAGAATTAGTGATAAATAGGTCCCAGAATCGTATCTGCAGTAGTTTTTGAGACTGGGGTGAAAACCAACAAAAACCCTGCTTTTTATGTTTCATGTTGTCCATTTAACAAAATTAAATGGATAATAACACATAAAACTTTTAGAGAATGTAATACTGAACAAAATAGTTAAGATAAGTTGAATAAAACAAAGAAAAATTCAAAAAATTAGAATTTTATTTAGAAAAAATACGTTACCAAATTTTCAGAAAAGTATTTATTACATAAACCTTTTCTGATGGTGTGAAAAATTTGTAAAAACAAAATTTACTGTTAAAAAAATTTTTAAATACTGGAAATTATACAATTGTAAAATAAAAATAAATTGTTACAAATTACTTAGATAATTTTTTTTATTTATGACAGAAATTCAATAAATTATTTGAAAAATTATTTCAAAGTTTGCAACAAAATAACAACTGATCAACAATGTGCAATATTTAATTAGTGGTTAAACATTATGTAAGGTACATTAAATATATTGGGGGTGAATTCTGGTGTAGTTAGCAAAGTTGTTTGAACGTGATTGGTTTGCCATTAAAGTAATGCCCATACTTATTTACAATAGAAGAATACACTGATATGGTATTTATTTTGGGTGTTTTTAATGGTAATGCTACAGCTGATGCAATAGAATATGAAATTAGTTTTCTGAAATGCAGGATTTCTGATCCCAAAACAATTAATTTTCACAATTTTCGGAAAACAGGTTCATTACCTAGTATTTGTACCAGCAACGTTTAGCTGTCCAACACAATGCTGTTATTGATGCAGTCCAGGAGTCAGTACACAATGTCTTTCTTAACAAATAAGAGGTTCGCATTCAATGGATTAGAGGACACTTAAAAAAAAGTTTATCAGTATCATAAACAGCCAGTTCAACATCTACATCCAGGAGACGGTCTGTTTCGCTTGGTGTTCTGCAACTGGTGGAATACAAATTGACAACCCTACAAGTAACTTTTGCTTTGTTTATTGATGAGGCAAATTTCACTCGATGGCATCAACAACTTACGCAATAAGCATAGGTGGGCAGAAGTAAATCCACATGAAATGGTGTAAGGCAATTTTCTGACTTAGCATCAATGTGTAGTGTAGTAGTAACTCCCTTCTTCACCATACTCATTATTTCCCTGAGAAATGAGTTGGTCATGGAGGTTCATGTTCACACATGATCATGTAATCTAACACATTTAGATTTTTGCATCTGAGGATGATGAAAAATGCTGTATACAAAACAAAAATGCATTCCTGTGAGGAATTAATTGTTTGCATTATGTAGCTGAGCAACTTCAGGATAGCCCTGAAGAACTTAAAGAGCAACAAAAGCAGTATAGGGGCAAGAAATATGTTGAAAATGATGGGCTTATTTTTTAACATTTATTATAGACTATTAAGTTTAATGCATTTTTGACTAGTTAATATACTGTTTCTAAATAAAATTTAAATTATTTTAACTCTTGTTTCTTTTACTCAACTTATACCATTTTGTTCAGAATTAAATTCCTACAAGTTTTGTTTAAAAGTCGTATGTGTTTATTACCATTTAACAAGTAAGTGTTTATTACCATCAAACATTTAAAGAAACAGGTTTCTTTACACCACTTTATTGGTTTTCACCCCAGATTTCTCAAAAATTAATGCAGATATAGTTCTGGGACCTGTTTTAGTCAATTTTTCAGGTGAAAAACCAATAAAGTCATTAATTCTGCCTCTTAATTAATGTCCTAAAAATTTTAGTAAGACCTTATTTCTCTGCAATAGCTGAAATCCAGGTGAAAACTTTCACTTGCCATAACTTGCCATAATTTTAGAATTAAATCCTAAAATACTTTTTTTCATTATTTTCACAAGTAGAATGTTCCAGGAGAACTTTATGATATACTGTTTATAAGGATTAGAGCTGATACTCCGATCTAGATAAGATTAATACCAGTTTGAAGTACAAATTTTCAAAATTAATAGTATTGTCCCCTTGGGGTGGTAGAAAATTGAAGTTGGTTACTGGATTCAAAAGTACAACAGTTTATTCTTTATAGAGTAATTTATCATTTGATTCAAAAATTTTAATTTTTCAAATGTGGAAAAACTGTTATGTAATTGATTTAAATTATATTAACAATTAATAAAATCCACCTTACCAGCACATTAAAAAAATCTCTTTATGTAAAGCACGTTGCTTTGTAGATATGGTTGTATATACCTATATGTATTGAAGTGTTTGCTAAGCTGTTTATATAAAATTAATTTTAAATAATTGTTTAAATTCAGTGTGAAAAAAATAGTAAGTATATTAAAAATGTTAATTAAAAAAATGTATATGTACTCACTCTCTCTCACACACACACACACACATACATTTATTTAATAAAGAAAACCATTTTAATTTTTATTATCAAATTGTTTAATTAACCATTGCACTGTATTATAAAGAGATTTCTTAAGTAATTTATTAAGTCCTTTTAAATGAATAATAACATTCATTAGAATCACAATAGAATCAAATATAATTATTAACCAATGATCAGTACTCATTGTTTTAAGTTTCACTTCTATTAGCCAGTCCTGCGACTGGCTATTTTTTAATTTTTTTACTACAAGATGAATATTCATTTTTCATGTTATTTTATCCTTTCTTCTGGTAGTAATTTTATATTGTTATTTTAATTAATTTTATTATATAATTTGCTATAGTATCAACATTATAACCATTAGCAACAGCAATGCCTTTAATTATTTCTATTTCTTTATTTAAGGAAATTTTATCATGTTTAAGATATCTTACGGCTCTATATAACAATGAATTAAAAACGGCCATCTTTTGGGACCAAGGATGAATGAATGGAAGTTAAGTATTGTGTTATTTAATGAATCTTTATGATATATTTCTAATTTTATTTCGTTATCTATTCTACTTATACAAAGATAATAATAATTCATGAAAATCAAGTATTA
This sequence comes from Zanna intricata, assembly GCA_010016005.3. Taxonomy (NCBI): domain Eukaryota; kingdom Metazoa; phylum Arthropoda; class Insecta; order Hemiptera; family Fulgoridae; genus Zanna; species Zanna intricata. Next base: position 31,647 of record JAAAKQ030193124.1, read on the forward strand.
TAATACTTCCAGTTTAGAAAAATATTATATTTACTGTAATAATAAAAATTTAATTAATGAACAAACATTTTTTGAATACGATATATTATTTAAAAACATACTAAATATAAAGAAATAATTAATCTAATCATTATCTTCTTGATTACATGGTTCCCTTTAATTTCTTTTTACCCAACCAGAATACATATGTTTTCCATCAGTATACTAGTAGGACAGGAATCATGACTGTTTATTCATTTTAACTTATGATTTTTTAACCTTTTATGTTTTGATTTTGATATAATATTTTTAACTCCCAATGATGGTTTTCAAGTAAGCTGAAAGATATAGAGGTTTTTTCAATGTGCTGGTAAGATGGCTGTTATTAATTGTTGAAATTATTCATTCAAGAATTTTTTAGTGAATATAATTGAATTTCAATAAATAAACAAATCGCATCTAAATAAACAAGTTATTGTTGATCTTAAAAAAGTAAAATAAATGTCTTTTAGTCTTAAGAATCCAATATCCTTTTACCAAAAATGTAAAACTATATACATTCTTAAATTGTTAAAAAATTATAATTAAAATTTAGGGAATTTATAAAATAAATAGCAAAATTTGACTGAAAAAATGATTAACAATGATAAATAAATGATCAATAATTCTAGAAAATTCTACAAATAATACTCTGCTTACATAATGTTTTGTAAATATTTTTTTATTAATTATTTTTTTTTAATTGATCATTGCTTAAAAATCTAAATGTCCTAATTTGACATTAGTTTTGTTTTTTTTTTTTTGTAACTGGTTCTTATGCATTTTCTCTTATATTTTAATAACCATTGAACATAGCTCATTTTATGTATTTCTTATTTAGAAAATGGTACAATCATTAATGTGCTCTTGATTTACTATTATATTTTTACATGTATATTTTCTTGATACTTCTGTGTTATTGTATTCTAGTTTTAACACAGTGGTTTCAGAAAGTCACTGGCACTGTGCTATTTCAAATAAAATAAATAATACATAATATTTTTTTTAATAATCATTCAGAATGTTTTTTCTTAATGTTTTCATCAGTTTGAAGATGTCCTTGTTGTCACATTTTTTTATGGATGAGGCTTAGATTAATTATTAATTCAATTATTATTAATTCTTTAAACAAGCGGTTAACAGCACTTATTATACTGAAATCCTCATCAGTTTCAGAAACAGAGATCAGTTACATTTGTTTTCAATATTTTGCTCACAACTGACAAGATAATAACATTCTTATATGGTGCTTTTGAGATTGGAATCATCTTTTTAGTCCCCCTTTGTTAGCAAATTGAGCTCACCAGATTATTTTCTTTTGGACTGACGAAGGAAATTGTATATTGATAATTCAACTTGAAAAAATATTGTCAAACTGTATAAACAAGGGCAACTCAAAAGTTATCTACACTTTCGCCATAACACACCTTCAAGGTTGTCATACTGTCTTCTGCACATGTGTGGTTATATTTGATATGACTGTGATCATGTGTGCAAAATTTGATCTTGATTGTATTATTTGCCTTTCAGCTGTTACAGTGTAAAGATGTCTGCTTACTTTGGACCAAGGAGGAAAAATAAGCCGTGATCCAATTTTTCTGGTCAAAGAGACACGAGAGGTTGAAATATATAATGTCTTTTATGGACTTTTTGAGTCCATAGCACTGACCTTTTGAGGTCTTTTATCACAATATAGTCTTATATCACAATAATGTAAAAAGTGTTCTTTCATGGATGGAAAAGTGTGATGCACAAAGAGAGCAGGATGTCTATCAAACTACAACACAGACAACAAGTTTCAGCAAGCTTGAGAGATAGTTCTGGGAAATAGGTGAGTTAACATTGATAAGGTAGCATCTTCTTTGAACATCAGTCATAGTTCTGCCTATCAAATCACTCATGTTGAGCTTGCTTCCATAAAGAATGTGCATGATTGGTAGCAAACAACTTTCTGGAGAACATAAGCTCAACATTTTGACATCTGCCAGCACTTAATCAATTGTTCAACAAGGAAGGCAACTCATTCTTGAGCACATGTGATCGATGATGAAATGTGGGTTCATTACTATGAGCCAGAATCTAAATGCCAGAGGATGGAATAGAAACATCCAGGATCTCTGTTTTAAGAATAATTCAAGATAGCCATTGACAGAAAAAATTATGCTAACTGTTTTCTGGGATGCAAAAGGGTCTACAATATTAGAAGACTTCATGTTAAAGGACTTCATGGAAGACTGCAGTCAACAGCAGGACTTGCAATGAAATGTTGGGAACCAAGCTGAAGCCAAACAATCTGCAACAATTCCAAAGTCTATTGTTGCAAAATTTAGTGTTGTTGCATGACAATGTTCAATTGCACTTAACTCAGAATGTCATTCAAACCATCAGGTTGAATTTTGAGGTACTAGAACACCACCTACAGTGCAGATATTGCTCCCTCTAACTTTCATTTGTTTGGACTAATCAAGGATGCATTATGAGGTTGTCGATTTTCCGTAGATTTAGACGTGCAGGAAGCAGTCAGAAGTGGCTTTGCAACCAACTGAAAACCTTTTTCTTGGAAGGAATACACAAGCTTGTGGACTGCTGAGCGAAGTGCCTTTATAAGAGAGGTGACTATGTAGGAAATTGATGTACATGTTGCACCCCTACCTTTGTGTAAATAAATTGTAGAACAAAAAGTGTATATAATTTTTTACTTGCCCTTGTGTAACAGTCATTTCACAAATTCATTTAATTAAAAAAATTGTTTCTAAACAAACTGTAATAGCCAATGTAGCATGTGAAAAATGTGTCTGAATTCCTCTTGTAGAAATGTACATATATTATCAAGAAATCATTTGCAACTTTATGTTTACTGACAAGTATCATCTTATTTTTCATAGAAATGCATTTTTTTTTAAATTTAATTAAAAAATTATTAATATTCTTAACATTCTTATTTAAAGAGGATAAAAAACAAATTGTTTTCTACCTTCCATTTGTATTATTAAATTATTTTGTAAAAGTTAAGATTGATCATAATGTTCAAATGCATTTTCAGTGCACTAAGATGTTAATTAAAAACACTTTTATTTTCATTAATGTTGTACAGACTCATCGATTTTTACTAGTAATAATTGGATCAGTAAAATCTTGTTATACAATATTTTTATTATATTTATTTATACAATGTTTTTATTTTCTCTTTATATTTGATCTTACATTTTCTGTATATATCATTCACTGTCTGTTTATAGTAGATAAATGTACTGTATATATCTTTATTATTTATTTAGTGGTATTTTATTATGATTAAAAAATCATAAGCTATGCATTTGTGTGAATTCATTTCATTTTGCTTCAGTGTATATGACATTTTTGTAGACGTTGAATTGCAAGATTTATTACAAAATTAATTGAATGAGGTAAGTTAATTTTTTTTCTGCTTTTCATGTGGTTACATGGTGATAATTAATAATGCATGTTTATATCGTGTATGTGTGCCTTGCATGCTTTACTAAAATTTCTCTTAAATTGACTCTTATAAGAGTAATAAAGGTAATAGTAATATTATTCTAAATGTAATCTTTTCTTATAATATTTCTATAGTTTTCCATTTTGTTTCTATTTTTGGTTAATAGAGTATAAATAAATCTGCTCTTTTGTACTTAATCTTAACTCAGACATCTTTTTTTAACATTATTAAATCTTTCTAGGTAACATAATTTCAATTGTTTGTAGATAAAATAAATTACTTATTGATCAGATTATATAATTTAAATTTTATTTTTAACACAACTTTGTTTTCTGGTTTTTGTCAAATTTACAAATAGCTTGAAAGCGAAGTGTTAAATGAAGGAATTGTTTGCTCTTTTAGGTGTTATACTTTCCAAAATGAAATTTTGGAAAAATATTAAATAAGAAAAATAAAGAATAATATTAAAATATTCAAAGTTATTTTTTGAGAAAAATAAAGTATTGAATTTGTGGTGTAATTTAGTCTCATACTCTGAATTTTATCTATTTTAATGAATAAAGAATTAAAATAATTACACTAGTAAAATTCATTATAAAATTAATGTAAGCCATTTTGAGTTAAGGCAATAAAAAAGTAGCTATTTTGTTATACATATTTAAAAAAAAAATTATCTGTGGCTTAATAATAAATATTTTTATTACTGTTTATTTTTTAAAAATTTATCTTTATTCTATCTTAATAGTCAATATCTTATTTTTTTAATAATTTTGTTCATTCTTAGAAAAAAAAAATGGAAAAAATAATTCTGTAAATAAATTTGGGATATGGAATGTTGATGCCCAGGACTGCACGTATAGAAAACTTATTTTGTATATAATTGAAATTTATAACAATATCATGGAGATTAATCTTGGACTCTTTCTAAAAAATGTTAAATTACTTTTCACTGTTTTATATAAGCTTGTGTCCATAAGTATCATTGTGTCCACATTTCCAGTACAACTCCTGGACCTGTATTTATTATGCGTTGTAAAAGCAATTATTACAGTTGTACATTGATAATTTCATCATTAGGAGTGTACTGTTTTCAACTATATTCCTTGAGGTCTGCAAGTTGTATTAAGTTTCACAAATTTAAATATTTGTTATAAAATTGCTTATCTCCTGAAAAATTATTATTATTTTTATTTGTTAATGTGTATCAAGTTTTGTACACATTAATTTTATAAATGTTGAAAAAGGTTTTTTTATTTATGTTTTTACTTTTGAAGAATATTTATTTTATAGTTATTTATTAAATAATAATAATTATTTAATAATTAGGATGTGGGATTAAAAACTGAGCAAGCTTTGAAAGCAATAACTCAGAATAAATAAATATAAATTTAATAAATAAATAAACATCAGAATCTAATTCTTCTTGAAATTAATATTGTTATTTTCTACTTACCTGTAAACAAAGTTAATTCAATTCCAATGTTTTTTGAAACTGTAAGACATTGCTATTAGGGAGGGATGAAAATCATCAGGGCATGAAATATTGATATGATATTAAGTAATTATTGCCATTAGATTACTTAAAATATAAGATATATTCATTACTTAAAAACCACTGTGTAACTCTTACTGTGCCTTACTAATATATTTATGAAAGTTATTGTATAATAAAAAAAATTTTTTTTGTTTATGATGTTACTAATTTTAGAAAACAATGTTAATGATGATTATAAAGAAAGTATGCATATGGTGGTGGAATCCAATAGTGATGTATTTCTGATATAAGTAAATTTAATTTATCAAGGTACTTACATATTATCTAAATTTAGATTAAGTGTGAAAAAGTAGGCAAAATTGTTGATTTTTACTTATTGAAGAAAAGCAAAAGTGTTCTAATCATAATTTTTGTGTCCTTTGATGGTTTTTTATAGACTGCTGTGATTGTAATTAGTGAATAACAGAACTCTGAAGAAAAAGTATACTGTAGTGTATGCTTTCTGGGAACAAGATAAAATCCATACATTATTTAGTTAAATATTTATTCATATTAGTGGCAAAACTGTTTGAAGCCCAATTACAGTCACAAAGGTATTTTTTATGATGAGAGATAAGATATCAAAGATGTTAAAAACTAATTTTTATGTATTGAATTCAAATCTGCTTACTAATTTCTCACATAAAGTAAAGATTTTATATAAAATAGAAATGAACATAATGATTTTAAAATTTACGTTCTGTACCATTCAAACTATAGAATGTAGATTCATTAAAACTGATTCTTCAGTCCTCACTATCTTTGTGTATCTTTTGTTAATCTTACTTCCTACATAACAAAATTCTGAAACTTTCAGTGAATTATGTTCATTTATACAAGGCTGAATCAAATATAAAGGGTAATTTTTAAAAAATAAATTTATTGATTAATAATATACACAACCTTCATACTTTCATCATTTCTCTATATAGTATCTTGCACGATCTACACACTTTTGTGAATGATTTGGAAGCTCGAATTTTCTTTTGTTTATAAAAAGTTTGAAGACAAGTCGTCAAACTGTACACACATGCTCCTTGATGACTTCATTATTTTTGAATTGTTCCCCTGCAAGCGATTCTTTCAAGAATGCAAAAAAAAATAGGGTTTCCCCCAATTTTCAAGGTTTCCCCTAACTTTTCCAATTTATGCTTTGCCAAAATTGCAGTGTGTGGCCTGTTGTAGTCATGGATAAGGATGATATCTCTGATGGGTATACTGTCTTTTGTTTCAGTAGGCGGCTTTTGTTGACATCTTGCAATAATAAGTTGCATTCACTATTGTTGATTTTGGAGAAAATTAATGAGTAAAACTCCCCGTTAGTCCCAGCTGACAGATGGGTTTTGGCCTTCACTGAGCAGCCCTCATAATTCTTTTGCCATTCATCAAATTTGATTCCAGACTCTGATGATGGTCCCATGTGTTATCACATGTGATGATGCGCCTCAAAAAATCATCCCCTTCTTGCTGAAATCGATTCAGAAGTCTCTTACAGATGTCCAACCTGATGTATTTTTGATTTTCGGTCAACAGCGTCTGAACCTTTTGAGCATTAATTTTTCTAAAGCTAAGATGATCAGTGATAATGGATTGAGCACTTCCACAGCTAATTCCAGCTTCTGATGTGGTTCAAACTGAACTGGGAATCACCTTCGATAAGCTCCCAAATGGCACAGATGTTTTCAGCTGTGAGACTTGACCTTGGGCGTCGATCATGACTTTTTTATTTTCTATACTTTCTTGGCCATTCTTAAATTGTCTGGCTCATGTATAGTGTACTATTCCCAAACTGTACCTTTAAAAGAGTTTCTGGGATTGTTTATTATCTTTTTTTATTTTAAAACTGAACTTTCTCCTAGCAATAAATTCATGTCATAATTTAAATTATATAAGCTTAGCTTTTAATTCATCTTAGGCAAATACTCTTCGCATTGTTGTATATGAACTTTTTTAGTGGATTTGCATTTATAATTCTAATAAGGATTGTTACAAACAGTAGTTGGCCATTAGCTATACATAGACCTTCTTTATACCTGTTATCCCTTTATGAAATCTGTTGTTTTCTGAGAAATATTTAAGATGAAAGTGCAAAAAATGTTATTTGAAACTTATGTTACATCCCACTTCATGTAATTTTTTGCGCACAGTTTTTATAATCTGTTAAAAATATAATCAATTGTACGCTTACAGTTCTAAATTATTCACAATATTTCTATTACATGTCTTTAACAGCTTATGCAAATAACTTGTAGAAGAGGTGTAATAAGGTTTTATAAATAATCATTAAAGTTTTAGGTTAATAGTGAGGTTTTTTTAACCTCCGGAACCACACTTGGGTCTATCTTCAGAGGATGAGATGAATGAATTGTAGTGTGAGTGAAAAATGCCATGCCTGATTGGGATTTGAACCGAGGACCTCCGGATGAAAGGCTGAGACACTACCACTCATGCCACGGAAGCCGGCAAAGGGTACTAGTGAGGATGAAGGGTTAGGTACCTGTTGTTAAAAGTAAAAGCAAGTTTGATCTCTGTTGCATACTGCATTTTTCAATGAATTCATTAAAGCAGAGTGGAAATGGGGTAGCGAGTTGGGTTATTGAATAAATCCCATCCTTATTATAATAAAAACAAACCAGACATAATGATAAGCTGTAAACTCCCAGCTTAAGACGTTTCACTTAATAAAAATATTTTGCTAAAGTACAGTGTGCAATGTTTTTAATATTAAAAATAATTCATTAACAACATCTGAAATACAGAATTATGCAAAATATCTGTAACACTCTTAAAATGTTTAATTCAGCAAAATCTTTGCAGGCCTATATGATATTACGTAGTATATAAATGAGCAAGTAGTACTTGCTAACACAAGTAGTGTTACTCTGTGTAACAGCAGTACAGTACTGCTGTCACTCAGTGAAGGTCATTATTATGCTTAGCTGTGAACTTCAGATATCACATTGTTACTGAAGAAGATGCAGAAAACAAAATTTCAGTTGCAATTAATGTCATTGTATTATTTAAAATTGTGGGGAATTTCAGTTATTATGTCCCAAAAAGTTCTATATCAAGCTTGCCACATATTTAATAGTTTTTTTTTTAATGTAAAACATAGTTTGATGTTAATTGGAGTAATTTTTAATATTCAGAATCTAAATAGACTTATAATTATAAAGACACTTACCTGAGCTGTGGGTAACATTTTATATCTATGTATGTCAGTTTGCTGACCCTCATTTACTTCAATGTACTACAGGTTTAATTTTTGATTTGATTAAATATTTTGAATAAATTTCCTTTTTATTTTTATTTTTTTTATAATTGTGAAATACCATTGGACTTGTAATATCTCACTCTTTTTCTGTTTAGCCTCTGGAACTGCTGTTAAGGTATTATTTCAGGGGATGAATGAGGATGATATGTATGAGTGTGAATGAAGTATAGTCTTGTACATTCTTAGATCAACCAGTCCATAGAAGTGTGTTTAATTGAAACCCAGCCACCAAAGAACACTGGTATCCACGATCTAGTGTTCAAATCCGTATAAGAGTAACTACCTTTACTTGGATTTGAACCTTAGGACTCTTGACTTTGAAATCAGTTGCTTGTCGATGATGAGTTAATTATTAAACCAGCTCGGTGGGCTGGACTTGTAATATCCTAATTTTCCTTTATGAACCATGAAATGTATCTCTATTTGTAGAGTACTGTTTTTTTTTTTTGTAATACCAATTTTAAGTAATTTAAACCTGAAACCTTTAAATGTTTGAGATTTTCAGTTATACTTGTTAAATAACTGTGCTTAATAATCTTAATGGTTACATTTTTATTGAATACTTCGTACACTGTTATTTTATGTAAGGTTTTCTGTATTATTTTTTCTTTCCTTCTCTTCAAAATATTTGTTTAAAATCAACCAATATTAAATATATGAAAGAGGAAGATGTAATTGCCAACTTATAAATGTAGGTGTTTAGGTTACAGAAACTGTAATGAAATATTTTATTATTGTAAAATAATGTTTTTCTACATCTAACCATTATGAAGAATTCAATTCAGAATTGTAGCATAGTTATGTCTAATTAAAATGTTATATTATTTAACTTATACATTTATTGAAATTAAAGAAATGCATCCTAGCAGCAGGATATGATAAACTAATAATACCTTGCTGGCCTACGTGGCGTGAGTGACAGTGTCTCGGCCTTTCATCTGGAGGTCCTGGGTTCGAATCCCAGTCAGGCATGACATTTTTCACACATGCTACAATTCATTCATCTCATCCTCTGATGTACCTTAACGGTGGTTCCGGAGGTTAAACAAAAAAAAAAGAAAAAAAATACCTTAGTACATGTTGTATTTTATATATATATATTTTTTTTTTATAAGTGCTTTCATATTAAATATTGTTACTTCTTTAGTCACTGTACCAAAAATAGAATATGATTTTTTTTTAATATAAAAAAGAATATTAGTTACAAATAAAAATTTAGAAAAAGTAATGCTGGTTATTAATCAAGTTTATTATTTAACTTTTAAGTTATAATATTTGTCTATAAATAACAGTTCAGGTTTTTCTATTTTTTTAATTATAAGTCATAATGCTTTTAATATTAAAATAACACATTTGATATAGTGTGTTAAAATTAAAAAAAAATTACTGTTTTATGTTTTCCTATTAGGGGAAGAAATTTAGATCAGAATTTTTCAATTTTATAATTTTAGTTTTATTCTTTTGAATTTTTAAAACTAACAATTTGTATAACATGTTAAACTTTTCTTTGTGTAAATATTAATATTGTTGTTAGTTTTAAAAATAAATTAGTATTTTAATATTTACATTTAAACACTTTGTTTTCATAATAATGCAATAATTAATCTTAACATGTTGGTTGCTGTTTGTATGTTAGTTGGTGTTTCAAGATTAAAAAAGAAAAACAAAATTTTTTTTGATAACTATTGAGCGATATGAATTTATGGCTTAAAACAGACATCACATAATGAAACATTTCATTAGGATATTCTTATCATATTCATCACATTAAAAAATTATGTGATGCCATGGCACACCAGAAAATATATGTTAATCATATACCAGGAATTGCTAGTTAAAAAAAAAGAAGAATGTATTACTTGCTTTTTCTCTTATTTTAGTTTATTATTTAGTCTATTTTATATATACATATTTTTTCCTTAATATTTTTATGAAAATTATAATTCTTATTTATAAGATTATATTAAATTTCATTTTTTAATTTTTTATTAATTTTCTTTTTATTTAGTTTTGAATTTATTTTATTTTGGTGTATGTGTTTTACTTTTTATGAATTTATGGATACAAATGAATTTATTATACTGAGTAGAAACTGAAAATGCCAATTTAACAATATTGGGCTTCTGCCACAAACCTCTTCTTCAGATAGCAATATCTTAAACTGATTTTATAAATTCTCTAGTTTCTTAATTAAATTAAAAGTTATTTAAAACTAGTTGCAGACAAATTAAAAAACTTTATTATTTATTTTAAAACAATTATGATTAATATTTTCTGAGACATACCAAGGGGGCATTATACTGAGATGTTGGTTATTACTTTTTAACTGCCGAAACAAACATATGAAATGTACAAGTTGGCCAAGATACAATAAACAATATTAAAGCTTGGCTGAGGAGCACTGACGTTTCACACTGCAGCCATCATGTTAAAGTGTAGTTATTAAAAATGTTTTATAAGGAACTGTACATAATGTACTAACTAAATATTAATGTTTCAGTTTGTATAAAATTTGTAAATAACTAATTCAATCTCATTTTTATTCTAGGCGACAAGCTGTAACAGTTTAGATTCAGGTAAGGAGTCTGCTAGTGAAGAACAGTTGTCAAAAGGTGAAGAAATTGATGAACTAATTAATACGTCGATCTCAAATGAATCCTTAGAAAAATCAGATAATAGGAAGAAAGAAGAAATTATTGTCGAAGGCAGTGCATCTAAGTTAAATAATGATGGGGAAAAACAGCGTAAAACACACTGGAAGAGTCAGAGTGTTGGTGAAGTTAGTAATAATGGAAATGAACAGATTAGTTTCAGTCAGAATAGGGAACTTTGGCAAAGAAGAGCTGCTTCACAAACTCATTTACAACAACAACCACCACCACCACCTCAAATTTCTCATCCCCATCACCATCACCACCCTCAACCTCAGCAAAAAGAACAACAGCAGAAGGAGTTGTTAGAAATGAGACAAAAACAAACTCCTGATTTAGTTATGGATTTACCATTAGTGGGATCACAAGATAATGTTAGTACAAAAAGCGGATCAGATAGTCCAAGCGGACCTGAAAGCCCAGATATGACAACAGCTGCTGAAAGATTTGCTAAACAAAATCAGTGTACTTTAAAGAAAAATACTAAACAAGTTCGCCAAACTTCTGTTCCAACACAAGACACAAAATCTGCTGATACTCCACCTCCTCTTCAGCCTAAACCACAACTTAAAGCAAAACCACAATTAATGCGTAAACCGGTCTTGCCTAACCCCCATCATCATGTCTCTCCACAACTAATACGTAGAGACACATCGAATAGTGATTGACAGTCATAGATCATCATCTGGTTTTCAGCCATATAGTCATGAGTGATCAATGAAGTAACTCTCTTTAGGCATCATCTGCCGTTTTATAATTTATGAGGTTGATAACTTAAGACTGATATAGTTTTGCCCCCTTTTTACCTTTCCTCGCTTAAAAATTATTTTTTTTTAATATTTTATAGTTGTAATATACTAAATTTGATACCAAACTTGCTTAGATATGCCTTTATTAACATTTAGAACCATGCCATTTAATGTAGTGTATATGTATTATAATAATTTATAATGTTTTGCTAAAGCTTGTCATATTGTTACAATTTAGTCTTCTTTAGCTGAAATTTAACATCTATACTCTTCATTATAAATTAAAAATACTATAATGTAAAGGATGTTACCCAGATAGGGCAAATTGAGGTTTCCGTATTTGGTGGGAGCAGGCAGTAGAAAACATATTTAGTTTCTTGGAAGGTAAAGTATATGTAAGAATGCTACAAAGTGGAATTACATTTAGTATACATCAATATTTTTTAAAGAGTAATTTTCTTCTCTCTGTTTTTGGAAGATCAGTCATAAGCAAAGGTAAATCAAAATTGCAAGGTGTTACAAAAATAAAGCTTGTTTTGGAAGAATTATATTGTAATAAATCACTTGATTGAAAAAGATGAGTTTATACAATATTAAAAGTTTTTCTTTCATGAAGAATTTTTTAGTTACAATTAATTGAAAAAATCCTGTACAAATTATGGAAAAGTACATATAAAAAGTACCCGTTTTTTCTGTTACAATTTTAATGTTTAATTGAAGAAGTTTAAATCAAGAGATTTTAAAAAATTGGTTTCATGTTTAAAAACAGAATTTTATCTAAGTATTTAAAAAAACTTTTTTCTAATGATTCTTATTTCAGTATTTGCACCGAACTAAATGTGTTTTAACAAGATTGTTATTATGTGTGTAGGTTTTAATTTCAGTTAGCAGCAAGATAAAAAAAGGTTTGTTAAGAAAAAATAAATTTTATTAAAATTGATGGAAGTGTTGTTATCACTATTACTCTTCTCAAACAAAGAGAAGAATACAGTCTTTCAAAATGCATGACAGCAAGAAAGTTATGGAGGCAAGTACAAGAACTGTACAAATCAAAAGTATAGTGTTCAGAAAGTGACATAACCTTATGGGAATGTGAGTAACTTACAATAGTTGCTGAAAGTGGCCTTTAAGGTTTCCCTTTAAGAAAACATAAGGAGGGGGTAATTCAGGGGGCGACACTTCCATTGAAAGCACTTGCTCATGAAAACACTGATCCAAGAAAGTCATAGTGTTGTTGGCTGTATGAACCATAGCATTGTCCTGCTGACACAACTTGTACTCTAGATCCATCTGTATGTTTTCTTGTGTCTGCAAGTAATAATAACTCATGAACAACACAACTTTTGTACGGATGCATCTTAAACACTTAATGTCATGTGGGCACTACCAATGGAGAAACCAGACTCGCTGGAGAGATTACACAGATTTCTTGGGACTAACAGAATATGCAGTTTGCATGCTGATCAACTTTTCTGGTATTAATATTTTTGGTTAACCACTTTTGGCTGCTTCTGCCACATTTACTGTCTTGGAACTTGTTTTACAGCCGCTTGATGGAGGACTTGTTTGGTACATTCACATCAAACTTTTCTGTGAAGGTATTCTTGGCCTGGGCATAACTGGCACATCTAATTTATTGGGAGACAATGAATATTCTCTGCTGCATTGTGTAACCTTTTTTCCTGACCAGCAACAAAAGAAGGAAATGTTCTTCCATAAGGTTGTGTCACATTTTGAACACTCTCCTGTGCTGCACATTTATATGAAAAGATTACCGTTTTCTTACAGAAGATCAAAATTGCTAACAGTTTTATTGGAAATTCTTCTTTTATAACACTTTTTTTGTACAGTTTTTAGCTGGTGTCTTGAAATTATAAAAAACTTCCTATCATTATTGAGAACTGAAATAGGTATTTTTTAATAATTAAATTATAAAAAACCTCCATCCTTAAATAAACTTAAAAGTGTTGTTATACTCTCTTTTAACAAAGTTGCTGAGTATTGAATTTGTATTAGGATATTTAATTTTTTTGTAAAAATAATACTTATTATTATTTTTACAAAAAACAGGTGCTTCTTATTTTTCATAAGGTTACATATTTTCTAATAAATATAGTTACATAATTGTTTGTGAACTACAACATATTTAGTGGAAAAGAACAAGTAATTTGATGTATACAACTTACTTTTTTCTAACAGATGGCTTCTACATACAACTTATCAACGATGAGCTTTTTATTTTGTAACTAATTGGTGGTTGGTTTTTTCTTCTTAATGGTTGTGAAGTAAATTTTCCATTTAATTGTTTTCTGTTAATATTTATTAATCATTTTTATTTGTACTTTTTAATTGATATATTTCAGTCTTAACTTATAATTAATTAATTATTAATATGCACAGCCCATCATTGTTTAATTGATTTAAATTACTACTCAGTTGTTGAAGGACTCTAGATTCAAATCTCAAGGCAATTATTACATTTAAATGCATCTGAATACCAAAATTACTGGTATACTTTGGTCATTGGGTTGGCATTGTTCCAAACTAGAGCAAAATTATGAGTAACATAAGTTTTATTTCTTAGAATAATAATCTGAATAAGAGGCAATTACTGCTTTTTTAAACCAAGAATCTGGAATATCCAAAACATCAAGAAGTAGCATGATTAAATAAGTTCCTATTGATTACCAATCAGTTGCAGTTACCATTCGGTTTGCAACTGTAGAAGTAGGTGCTGAATTTTTGTATAAAGAAGTCTAAATTGTGTAACTAGACCAGAAAGACTGATTTAAAAAAAATTATTTTTAGTAAATATAATATTTTTTATTGTGTTTCTTCTTTTTTTAAATAATTTATTGATTTTCTATTATTGATTCTTATCAGCTTTAAACATTTGACGGAATTTTTTTTTTGTAATCAATATTAATTGTTGAGAAAATTAAATTATTTTTGTTTATTAAGGTTTAGCTACACTATTAAGTAATTTTATGTGTGTCAATGTATGGAGGATTGGTATTTTTCAAGCTGTGTTTAATAAAGTTTGTACTTCGTGAACCCAACAAATAAGCAGGTGCTTGGTGTAATTATTTTTTTTATTCATTTTTTTTTGTGCCATATATATATTTATATATGCATATTTTCCCCTTATTTTTTAACTAAGTAATTTCCATCATATAATTTGAATTTTGTTGCTATTTATTAAAAGATAAAATTAATCAGTTTTTTTTTGTTTTGTTAAAAAGCTTAAATTTGATCATATTTCTTGTGAGTAAAGTAATTGTTTAGTATATTTTATAAATATTGTATTTTATATTCTTTAGAAGATAAATGTTACAATTTAATGTATTTATTAATGAATGTATCTATAAAGAGATTATTGCCAATAATCAGGTCTTAGCATTACAATTTTTATGTTATTGTAAACAAATTCTTTGAATACTGCTCACTGCTTGTATTTTGCAGCATTAAACTGTATTGTTTATCTGATTTTAATGCAAACTGAATTCAGATGCGACTGAAAATATATTTTCTTTTGGATTTCTACAAATCTTGTACCTTTTCTTTTAAGTTTTGTATCTACTATTTTATGTAAATAACTTTCATGTCTGGTGATATTTTTCTCAATAAATGTTCACCTAATTTTTTTGTTTTCTATGACATTTTTAGATACACATCCAGCCTTTTCCACTGTAAAAGTTTAGGATACGAGTCGTACATATTCTTCACTCTTATAATTTCATCTGCTTTTCTGTGAATCATGTTCACTCAAGGATAAAACTTATTTAGTTTGTTAGCAGTTGTTAGCTTTCTTCACAAGTAATATGAATAAAGGAAACATTACATGCTTACAGAATACTACTGGTTAAATGATACTTTTAATGTTAAGCCATGTATAATTTAAAATTCTTACAAACTATTTAAATTTATGTAAAATTTAAAACATTTTACAAATCTTCTTTAAGCAGAATATGTTTTTTTACCATATATTTCTGGAGTAATTCTTAATTTTTACATTCATCTGTTACTCATTGTTACATCCAATTGCTATATGCTTTTTTCCATTCATAATGTAATAAATGGGAAAAACTATATTTTATGAAATATATATATTTTTAACAATTATACACCACATAATCGTAAATCTTGTATATAACAATATATTGAGATGAGAAAGTGGCAATTATATGAAAAATAACAAACCTGTCTGAGATCCAAACCTTGAAATGGTTGAGATGTTAATTTCTACCACTGATAATGGCAAGTACATTATGAAAATATAACTACTTTTAGTTTGCCTCTCTTAGATTAACTTGATTCCCCTTATTCAATTTTTGAAGAACACTAACCATTACTTGAATGGCTGATATTGAAGCCATATTACAAAGTATTGACATTCAAATCCTAAAGTAACATTCATTACAAAGTTATTTACAATGATAGAATTGAAAAAAAATGTTTGATGGTGCTTTATGTTACATCATTATGTTCACAAAATATGTATCAGTAACATTGATATTACTGATTCTTAAATGATGTACTTTCACTGAAATGACACTTATATTTATCATAAAATTTAAAGTTCTTTTTCCTAAGAATGTCAAGTAATCATAAAACAGCAAAAATTTTGATTTAATTTTAGTGAGTTGTTTGAATTCATTAATGGAATTGAGAGAGAAGGTAAATACAAGTATTAGAAATTCTTTCTTTTTTATATTGTGTCCAGACAGACACTTGAGTGAATAAAAAAAATTCTTGTAAAAATGTTTGTTTTAATTTTTTTTTTAATTTTGACAAAAATAGATAGATTTTTAAAATTCCTTACTTAAAGAAAACCAATATTGAAATTAAATTTTACTAATACACTTAAAGAAATAATGAATAAACCAGTAGACCAATAGTTTTGATTGCTTCAGCACTTGCGTTATAAGTTTCAGTACCTAGCTGATGTCAGTCTTTAAAACTTCTGCAAGAATTTTGATAAATGAATAAAAATTATTATAGTTAAAAAGTAAGGATGGGAATCTAACTCATATATGTACATGTTCATGTCATTCTACATCAATCTTTCAATATTTGCAGGGATTATGTTCTCTGAAAATATAAGCAGCTTGAAAGCTGTGACTAGTGAGAAATAGAAAAATGGATTTTAGAACCATAAAAAAAGGTATTTATTTACATAAAATGGTTACATCAAAATTAATTTGGTACATACAGTTGTTTCTTGTTGTCCTATTTTGTTATTTTCCAAACTATTATTCTCATTAGTAAAGTAACATGCGTACCCAAACATTTCCATATGTAACAAACAATTTTTAACTGTTATTAAATTTTATCTATGTTAGCTCTTAATTAAATTATGTAAAAATAAAAATTGAATATGAGTAATTTTCTGATGCCTAAAAAAAAAATCTATAATTTTTTATGTGAAAAATCTTTTTTAAGTCTCGTATAGTACTATTACAATTACAATATCCCATTTAAACTTAACGTTTCATTTTATTTAATGATTGAAATTTAATTTTATGATTAAGTGGTTTGGTTAAACCAAAATTCAATCTTTTTTTCAAATTTTAAGTCTTGCTCTCCCAAGTTAAAATAATCTAATTGCTGCATTAGTAATTCGTAAACATCATTATTTGCAAGTTTGCCTATTTATAATTGAAAAATTTATGTAATAATAGGACTTGAATTGTGAATTCTCTTCATTAATCTTAGGATAGCAGTTCCCATCATTGTTGTTTAACTGTTATTTCCATTACTTTTAACAATATGAACAGCGTCCGTCCACTATTTTTTTTTTATCAAAATTTGTAGCAGATGATTTTAGTTTTTTAACTTTATCATTTTTATTGGATATGGAATATGCTATGTTGTAATATCTGAACACTAAATATTGTTACTTTTGATCACATTCTATTGTGGTCTAAAAACCAATAAGAATCTTACACAAATAACATTCTCTGAAATTAACTATAATGCCTTAATCTACTCTTTAATTTTTTGTAGAAAAATAATTTATATTTGGTTTAGAAGATAATTTTTCTAAATTTTTTTATTTGTTTTACATAGCTATGAATAAAAAAGTAGTGAATAGTGAGAGATGTCCACAGACTCTTAAATGTAACTCCTCTTTTATTTTCGGTCTGGTAAAATGAGTAATTTATCAGTCTCTTCTGGTCACTAATTTTGTGCTATGTTATTCAGATTTGTTCCTTTTATTTATTTATCTTCTCGAAAAACTGTTACCAAAAATTTACATTTTAAATTATAACAACAATTGATGGAATTAATGTATATATTTAATATAACATATTTATTATTCTTTCATCTGTCTTACTTATTTTATCTGCTTGTATAAATTTCTAGTTACTGTAATAAACTGTATTTACTGATTATAAAATTTTTATTTCATTTTGATATATTAATTATTTTTTAAAGATTTATTTATTCATATTAATTAAATATATGAAATATATAATAATTAACTAGTCTATAACTTGTTATATTTTTGAAGTATGAATATGTATGTTTTATTGATTTACTGTTATGAGCTAATTTAAATTAAGATCTGCAAAGACAAAGGCAAATATAAGTGCAGTAAAACCAATTAACAGATGCAGCAGTAATGACACATACCATCAGACAAGTTATTATGAATGACAAGCATGATTTCACAATCAGACAGACAAGTGATGCATTTACATTTCTCAAGCATTTTCTAGCAGTTTGTTTATTTGTCAGCAGAAAATTGACATTTTAATTTTTTTGAGATCACTTGTTGGCTTATTTCTACTCTTTGATAAGAAGATGTGGAACATGAAAACATGTGTACCAATTGAAGTAATAAAAGAATGTGATATTTATTTAAGATTAACAATTAAGATATGGGAATGAAAATTTATGAATTTCCATTTTTTTTTAACATTCTTGACCATTGGCAACAAAAAAATTTTAGTCATAATTATTATGGTGTCCATTATTAAAACATAAATACAATACATGCTTATTCTTCAACTGATTGTCCTATCATGCAAGCAGAATGTACACTTACAAATCTGCCAATGGAAAATGTTGCATTCTTTTGGTATATACAAAACTTAATTAAATTCATTATTTGATATAGTTTTAAAAAGAATTTGTTTGATTGGTATATTCTCTAAGAGAATAAAAAATACATAAAAATGGTACAATAAATAAACTCAAGTTTTACATATAATAATTAAATAATAGTAATAATAATAACAATAATTATTAATATACAGTTGGTTACAATATTATTTAATAAGGTGTGATTGATGTCATAAATATATAATCAAAAAGATATAAGTAAATTTAGTATTATTAGTGGTCGAGTGAGTGCATGAAAATTAGGATAAGAGCATGTATATTTAGATAATAATTAAAACTAATAACTGCAGTATTTATTATGCTTATAAATATTGTAAAATTATTGTTAATATTTTTTAAAAATACAAAATTATATACAAAGTCAATAAAAGACTGATTATTTTGTCTAATAATTTTTTTATTAGAATGAGCAAGTCAATGATAATATTTTGTATTTATTATATTATAAATTTTACTATTATAACTGTACTGTATGTATATGCATATATAAGTGTATTGAAAAAGTAGTGTAATACAGTAATTATTATATCATTTAAATACTTGTGTTGTTTATATTTGTGTATTAAAACTTAATTTAAAAAACAACGAAAACTTAAAAAAATAACTGGCAAAAATTTATTTATAAATACATTTATAAAAGTATACTTATGTTCCTCATTTAAAAATATGTAGATGTTTTATTTTTAATTTATATATGTGTGCATGTAGATTTTTTATACAATTTAATAATACCATAAAGTAATATTGTTTTAAGAATTTATTATATGTAATCCTTATGATTTATTAATTTATAATCAATTAATTAAACAAATATAATTCAATTGTGTGTGAATTTATTAAAATTATTATATTTTTACCATTTGAATTTCACTGAATACATTCTTTAAGAAAAATTAGATAATAATCTGCAGTCCTTCAAAGATAAAGTTAGACCATTATTAAAGTCACAGCTTTAATAATCTGAAAGTATAGTTGTAACTTTGATCCTTTCAGTTTCATGCCACACCTTCAAAGTAAATAAAAAATATTTGTGGAACAAAACAAACTATAAAAGATTAAAAAATCACATTATTTTGTTTTTTTTAATTTATTTTACATTTACATTGTAATGTGCACAAGGTACTGTGTATTTATGTATGTCTGTTGTAGACTTGCATGAGTTCATATAATTTTCATAATAAACCCAATAAGATCTACCAGCTTTATTTTACATAAATATTTATTTTACAAGAGTAAATATTTAACTCTAAAAGTGAACTTAAGTCACCTTCACATCTGGACTTGGTACCCCCTCCTCTTTATCTGTTTAGCCTCTGGAACTACCGTAAGGTATTACTTCAGAGATGAATGAGAATGTGAATGAAGTGTAGCCTTGTACAATCTCAGGTCGACCACTCCTGAGAAGTGTGGTTAATTGAAACCCAACCA